>VTFQ01000010.1:39157759-39367759 GCA_036281575.1 Ancherythroculter nigrocauda
CTGCCAGGCCATGAATCTAAAGGTTGGGTAGAGAAACCAGCCCATCTCAGACAGCGCCCCCTTCTGGTCGATCGCAAAGAAGAAGTTTGGTGAAGGTGTGATCTGGAATGTGACATTCACCGGGCGCCCCTTTCTATTGAAAACAATCAACATGTCAAAAATTATTTAAAAACATTTAATACTTTAATACAGCAAGATTTTAAAACATTTGTGATTGATTTAAAAACATTTAAGAAGTTTGATAAATCATGCAGTATTGTAAATAGCACAAGTAAAGGCAGGCGTACACCGTACGAGTTCGGACACTCGGGAGGTCGTGAGCCTTTGCACACGTTACGACTCAGTTAACCTGATAATTGCGTTAAAGCAGCTGGTACACGGCACGACTCTACTGCACGGCTAGCAAGTGGAAAAAGCATGTGCTTTTGCGCTAAACACAGCGACTGGAGCTTTCAATGTTGCTGCAATAGGTCGGGAGGGGCTCGTAACATACTCGGCTGGGCATGTGCCGCGACCATACGAGCATCAACAATTTCCACATGATTTCTCCTGAGAGAGAAAAAAAGAATCACCTGCAAGCTCATATGACAGCAAAAATCGTACTGTGTATGCCTAACATGAGGCTGCAAACGTTAAATAAAGCAGTGCTCGAATGTTATGATGAGTTTTTTGATAACACACAACCAATCAAAAACTGCCTCAGTGCTTATCTTATTTAATATTCATGGTTAATATTAAAATATTCAATATGTGCCATCACTGAAACTTTCACATGTGATTTCAGCATCTTAAGGAAACTACTTTAAACATGTGACATGATGGCAACTGCGTTCATTTGAGTGATGAAGAGTTTTATTAATTTTGTAACATTTGCAAAATGTTTGTTCCATGCTGACTAATCAATTCTATTAATCTCATAAACATGCAAATAAGAACCAGTGTTATTTTAGTGTTTTTTATATACAATTACACTATTTATTAATATTTTGATTTAGCTTTTATTTTTATATTTTTTATTTTAAGTTTTAGTAATTTTGTTACATGCTTTTGTCATTTTTATTTGGTTTTTATATTTCTATTTAGTTTTAGTTTTATTTCAATTTTAATTTGAGTAATTTTAGTACTTAAACTTTTTTATTTTAGTAGCCAACCTATTTTATCACGTTTTTCATCTAAAATTAATATTTTATTTCAGCTTTATTTCAATTAACAAATTGAAATAAATTATTTCAATTAACAAAGTTTGAATAGTTTTAGTTAACAATAACAATACTGATAACAGCATTAACCCTGAAATTACAAATGTACAGAGTGAAATCTCAAAATCTGAGTACCAAGAATTAATTACAAACCCAGAATAACAAATAAAATATGGAATACAACAAATTTCTGATTATGTTAACCCAGGGTAAGAACAAACAATTTCAAGTGTGAAAAATCCATCTCTCTCTCTCCCTCTGTGCCAGTCATGGGCTATAAACAATTTGCTCACCGCAGGGCTTGCATGACAGAGGGTTCAATATGAACCATAGACGCAGGTATGTTTAGTGAGGTGGAACATTCTTCTCCTGAGCAGTTCATGTCCTGAATGGGATTCCCGGGCAAGGCATACACCAGCACCCCAGTAGCGTTGGATTCAGCCATGTTTTTTATCTTAAACATTTAAAGACATTGTTAATCGGGCCATATCTTGCATCTTGAACAAATATCCATGTTGCCTTGCTCACCTTTTGGAAGAAAGAGCATCCACCCTCAGACACCCATGCGACAGCACCTTTGACAGATGTCACAAGTTCACAACCATCACCTGCATCCAGCAATTTGTATGGATCTGCACCCCAGCGACCATTCAGCCAGTCATATCGGGCATTCAGACGCTTGGCGATCACCGGTATGCTCCAGTCTGCAATTCCAGAATGCATCAGTTATCAAATGAATATTTAAGAAATGGCGCCCCAAGTATGATAAAATGGTAAAACCAAGTCATGTGATGCCATCAAGACATTCATACTCACCTGGAGAGGAGAAAACCACCTGAGCGAGGCCGCAGTTGTGACCACCGCACCCCCATGAGTACAGAACTCTGGGTATCCAGTTTCCCAGTGTGAACACAGGTGTAGGAGAGAAATGCATTCTGGACAAGATCTCTTTTCCTCTAACAAGAAAAAATGGTGTCTTAATGTTAATTCATTAATGCCTTAATGACATAACTTTTGTTTACTGTAGTGGTACAGTGCTACAGCCATGGTGTCACCTGGTAATTATCCATCTAACTATCCATCTATCTATCTATACAGTTGATGGTATCAGATAGTAATACCATGATAGTAGTATCATGGGTACTTTGATATATCCTACAATGCTGTTTACATATTCATATACCATGGTAATTATTTAAATGGTTCTCCAAGGTTATTTAAAGAATACTACAGTATTACCATGATGTCCTAAAATCATAATAAAACATGATGATGGATGGATGGATGGATGACTTCGGTAAAGTTGGTTTTATATTCGCACATTCGGACTTCTGATAAATTCAGATTTTCCAATAAATGTGCAATAAATTAATGTTTGCGAATTTTAAGCAGCGACATGATATTGACAACCAATGATTGTCAACTTACAAGATTTTTCACAGTCGATCAAAATAGGCAAGTATTGTTTTAATGGCATATTTACTTGTGAATGTCCACTGAATGTCCAATGTAGTGTGATTAACAAGACTATTGAATACGGATGTCCGAATGTGCGAATATAAAACCAACTTTACCCAAGTGGATGGATGGATGGAAATTTGGATAAATGGGTGGAATGAATGAAGGATGGATGGATGGATGGATGGATGGATGGCAGGAAGGAAGGATGGATGGATGGATGGAAATTTGGATAAATGGGTGGAAGGAATGAAGGATGGATGGATGGATGGATGGATGGATGGATGGATGGCAGGAAGGAAGGATGGATGGATGGATGGTGAATGGCAGGAAGGAGGAATGGAAGGAAGATGGATGGATAGAAATTTGGATGAATGGAAGGAAGGAAGGAAGGAAGGAGGATGGATGGATGGATGGATGGATGGATGGATGGATGGATGGACATTTGAAGGAAGGATGGATGGATGGATGGATGGATGGATGGATGGATGGATGGACATTTGAAGGAAGGAAGGAAGGAAGGAAGGAAGGAAGGAAGGAAGGAAGGGAGGGAAGGGAAGGAGGGAAGGGAGGAGGGAGGGAAGGGAGGAGGGAAGGGAGGAAGGGAGGGAAGGGAGGAAGGGAGGGAAGGGAGGGAATGGAGGAAGGGAGGGAGGGAATGGAGGAAGGGAGGGAGGGAGGAAGGGAGGGAGGGAGGAAGGGAGGGAGGGAGGAAGGGAGGGAGGGAGGGAGGGAGGGAGGGAATGGAGGAAGGGAGGGAGGAAGGGAGGAAGGAAGGGAGGAAGGAAGGAAGGAAGGGAGGAAGGAAGGGAGGAAGGGAGGAAGGGAGGAAGGGAGGGAGGGAGGAAGGGAGGGAGGGAGGAAGGGAGGGAGGAAGGGAGGAAGGGAGGGAGGGAGGGATGAAAAGATGATGGATGGAAATCTGGATGAATGGATGGAAATTTGGATAAATGGATGGAAGAAAGGAAGGAAGGAAGTTAATAAATGAATAAATGAATGATTACACAAATAAATGTAGGAACTAAAAAAAGCCTGGTCTGTCTGTGTCTGTCTCTATCCATGGTAATTATTTAAATGGTTTTCCAAAGTAATCTAAAGAATGCTTCAGTATTACTTTGAGGTCCAAAATCATAACATCTGGTACTTTTTGAAATAAATAAAAACTGCACATACATGCACACATCTACAGTGATAGTATCAGATGTTAATATCATGGAACAATAACCAGGTCTGTCTGTGTTTGTGTTTATCCATCCATGTCAGTACCTGTGGAAAGAGGCTCTGTACACCTGTTCTCTCATCCAGAGGGCGTCCTGTACCGCAGAGTCATCCAGGGACAGGAGCAGGACTTCAGTGTTGGACGGCAGATACTCCAACAGGTCTGACAGAGACTCGCTCCACGTCCACAGACACTCCAGAAAAGCGGATTTATTAGTGAACGCGTGAATGATGAGCGCGCGCCTCGAGTCATTCTGAGGATTGTAAATAAACACTCCATCCAGAGTTTGGACCTGAAAGGCAGGAGCAGGATCACCAGGTTCAAACCCCCCGAGACCTTCACTGGACCTTCCTTTGGATCTGGTGTTAACTGTGTTCTGCTCTACAGAGTCCATGTGCTCCAGATTATCAATCGATATCGCATTTCTCGGAGGATTCGTTGCATTTACGCGAAACGCAACGCAGAAATATAACAGATATATCAGCAGTAATCGACAATAAGACATGATTCTCAATTAAAAATTGGCATTTCTTTGTTCATAAACACGTACGTGAACTATGAAGCTGTTCGTAAAGGTATCCGGACCTGAAACTGTTTATCGCTACATTGTTTCACTTTTATTCAAGTTCTTCCTCATATGGATAAACGCGGAGGCGTGACCTACGGAGGCCTGTCAGGTTTGAGTGACACGTTCAAATGGCCAATAAGACACGAGAAGTGGCAGATTACGAAGAATGCAGAATAATAAATAGAATCATGCATAGAACAATACTGGAGTGGAAAGAACAGCAACGACTATTATAATCTATTTCATTTTATTTAATCGGATATCCATTTCAGGGACTTTTATGTTATGTCCATGGGGGCATCTTTAATTTTTTGTTTCTTTTAATTAATTGTGTAATTTTAGAATTATTAATCTACTAATAAAGTAGGCTATTTATTAATATTATGAATTTGCGCTGATTTTTATATTTTATGTTTCAAATTTAAGTTTTAGTTTTGTGCTTTTGTCATTTTTATTAGTTTTTTTTCTATTTAGCATTAATTTATTTTTTATTTAATTTTTAGTTTTAATCATTTTAGTACTTCAGCTTAAACTTATTTAATTTAAGTTCCACAGGCAACATTTTTAAAGTTTTTCATCTAATATTTATATTTTATTTTAACTTCATTTGTATTAATGAAAATTATATTTAATAGTTTTTAATTTTAGTTGACAACAACAACAACAACAACAACAACAACACTGTTTTACATTTCATCATATAGCCTAGATTATTTTTCTTCATCATATCACGTTTTTTTTACATCATACTTTTTCTTTTTTGCTTATTGTGCAGCCTGCACTTTCAAATTTAATTATTAATTATTAATAATTATTAATGTAAATTATTAATTAATTATTAAATAAATACATTATCCCATTTATCATTAATACTAAATAATCATATCCAATTAAGTTAAGAAATTAAAATAAATTAAATATCACTAATTATTAATAAGTCTAATATTAGTAAATAATATATTAAATGTATATAAATCAAGAAATGAAAAAAATAGCTTTGAAGTTGCTGAAGAATACTTAAAAATATGCAACCAGCACAAAATATATATATATAAAATATTTGTTAAGAATAGAATAGAATAGAATAGAATAGAAGAATAGAATAGAATAGAATAGAATGTCCCTTTTCATGACTCCATTTTGTGCTTCAAACACTGACACATGCAGACAAGCTCCATATGGACAAGATTGATTTACAGAAATCAATCACAGCTGCATCAGTCAAATGAATGAGCGAACAAAATCATGAAGAGTCATGAAGTACAGTTACTGTCTAATTCTGAGACTCCTTCAAGTTAATCAAGCATCTCAAGCGATCTGAACCAGGAGTCGATCATGCAGAGGTCAAACGCAGAATCATTAGAATAATAGCTGAAATCGATGATGGATGAATCTCACAGGGATAATCCAGTGAAGCAGCAATTTTCTTTTAATAATTCATAATTGCCATCATGTGCCCATTTCACCAGCCCTATTTAAACAGAGCTCCTGTTCACACCACATCTGAATAAAGGGATCATCGCAGGCAATGCTCAGGTTGTTTAGTTCCAGTCTGAATTTACTGGGTTTCTGTTGTCAGAGTAGAACAGCCTGAGAGTTTGTCATCAGAGTGATTTGGTCTGGTCACTGGTTATCAATCAACTGAACTTCATCAAGCTCACTGCAAAGACATCAGCGCATCATGAAGATCTTCCTGCTGATTCTTCTGCTGTTGTCTGCTTTGACAGATATTTTGTGCCAGAACGTCAATCCTGATGAGGATAACTGGATGAATGACAAGGATGAGGTTAGTGATTTCAGTCTTCCATTGTTGTTGTAATATCATCTGCACAGAAATGTAATATTAAATCAAATTAATATTTAATATAAGGTTATTTAACAACAGTATCTAATGAAAGATTATCAGTTGGTTGCATTACTTAAGTATTTATATCATCTGAAGGTAAATTTGCTGGAGTCGGAGCTACAGACACTGTTGGAAAGGGTCAGCCGAACACCTGGACTACAACAGGTTTTCGGTCTAATGGGGAAAAGATCATCTGGTAAAATATTTTTCTTATCATTTCTGCACTTATACACACATACAGCCACTAGCCACTTTATTAGGTAGACCTTGCTGGGTTGAACACCCGTTGGCTTCAGAATCAGAACTGCCTTAATTCTTCGTGGCAACAAGATATATAATTATGGTGACATAAGGTTTGAAATAAATGTTGCTTTCTCTTTACAGCAAAATCACAGATAACACGGAGACGTAAGTAGGTTGAAATTGCATTTAAATGAATGTGCCTAAATGTTTTTTTAAAAGGAAAAAGTGACTGCTCATACTGAATCGTGTATGAATCAAATCTGATCATGTTTAACAAATTACTTCCAGGGCAGAAATTCCAGACTTTTGTGGGTCTAATGGGGAAACGGAATGTAGTTGAACCAGGTGAGGCTGTTTTTTATTTATTTTTATTTTTTTGCATAACCTTTCCATATAAATTCTGACATATATTTTCTTCTAGAATCTTTCTAGGATGCCGTGACTTCGACGAAGCTTTTAACATGCAACCACTTTTGGCCCAAATCATCAGGCTGAAACTTCTTTAAAAAAAATAAAATAAAGGAAAACAAATTAATAATTAGTTAAGACATTGCATTTGTTTTATGATACTGTATACGGTATTTAAGCCACACTTTAAAATGTCTGTGCATGATGATGTATGAGTGTTGTATTAGTAAACTTTTCCATTAAAGAAATGTTTCAACCAAAAATAATGAGGATGGATTGGTAATGTGTCGACATCGCCACCTAGTGCTGAATAGTGCAACTGTAAGAATGATTTCTGAAGGATCATGTGACACTGAAGACTGGAGTAATGATGCTGAAAATTCATCTTTGATCACAGGAATAAATTACATTTTAAAATATATTACTGTTTTTACTGTATTTTTCATCTTATAAATGCAGCCTTGGTGATCATAAGCTTCTTTTAAAAACATTAATAAATCTTAATTATTCCAAACCTTCGACCTGTACTGTAATAAAAATATATATATATAATGAGAAATAAAAGAAATATAAAGGAAATATATTTTGCTGATACACCATGTAACCTTATTGTATCATATAAGGGCATAACTAAGCTGGATTGTAGATGATTATTATCAGACAACTTCAAGCCTAAAATCACACTTTTAAGGGCCCCATCTTGTGGTATTCCTCTGAAACTAACTTTTGCATAAGTTTTTAAAGGACCTTGATGTTAAAAGATTTGCTCCATGAAGTTAATCTCTTTCTTGGCTAATCCAACTTTCAGAGGTCAGAATTCCAGAAATACTGAGCTAATATATTTACTCATATTTAATCTCACCTCATATGCAACACATGCAGGATGTACAGCCTGTATATGCTTGTAAAAGTGGAAGTTATTTTCGGTGTATATTTTGCACACTGGAGCGTTCAATTCCCTCATCTAACATGCTGGCAGAGGATGCACAAGTTAAAAGGAACGGAAATATTTTGCATTCTGTGAATTAATTGCATGTTGAACCTGTCAACACAATTAAAGAAAAGTTCATTGTTGATGCTCTAATTAGGCCCCCTGTGTTTAAAGAACAAGCGGCTTTTAAAAATCTCGGGTAGGTTAATACTGATGTGTTTTATGTCGTAGAATAAAACATGACAGTATCTTGAGCTTGTGTTAACCAGGGACCTTATTTCAGCCATTTAACCAAAAACCCATTAAAAAAAACCCATTGACTTTGGGATGATGGAACTGGAAGTGCTAAAAAGCTAACTCGCTTCTGGGTTTTGGCTTACACTCTATTAGGCTACACACATAAAGTTTGGTGTCAATATGTCAAATCTTTTCTGAGATAGGCTACAATATCAGATCGCGTTTGGCATTAACGGTTTTATAGATTCGAAATCCATAATTTTTTGCTGGCATGGTCTGAAGATAATCTGTCTCCAATTTGGTGAAAATCGGACAAATGGTCTAAGAGAAGTTCATAAAATGTTTTTTAAAGAAAATCAAAATGCCGACTACGGCACAATTGATATCTATGTTCTCGGCATTACCCAAGGAATCTATTAAGACCAGATGTCACCGGTCAACATGCTCATTATGGTAATTTTACAAAGGTTTCCTATGACTTACTTGACTGATTAGGCTTAAGGTTTTTCCAGGATTATCAAGAAAATCTGCTTATCTGTCGATCTGTCACAACTCTAGAAATCACTCTGAACGCCTTAGCAACTTTTCAGCAACCACAAAATGCATTGGCAATTTTATTTACCAGCGCTCTAGAACACCCTAATCAACCATCCCAGCTAACAAAAATATAGCCTAAAAACATTTTGCTAACATTCCTATTAAAGGGGTCCTTGATTATGATTTCACTTTTTTAACTTTAGTTAGTGTGTAATGTTGCTGTTTGAGCATAAACAGCATCTGCAAAGATGAACTCAAAGTTCAATGCGAAGGGAGATATTTTCTTTTACAGAAATCGCTTTTTAAGGACTACAACGAGCTTCTTCCCAGGTTGGTGACATCACTAACCCTAAAATTTACATAAACCCCGCCCCCGAGAACATGCAACAAAGGGGGTGAGGCCATGTTGGGCTGCTTTAGAGAAGAGGAAGAGTTGTTGTAGTAGAGTGTTTCTGACATGCCGTCATTTTACGCCGGACTGCTTCACAAACAAGGGTCAAGTCAACGCTGGATTTGCACAAAAGATTAGCATGACGGCACATGCTAGTGGATGAGTTGAATCAACTCCACAGCAACTACATAAATTTATCCACCATTCAGTAACGTCCAGTTTCATTCTAAAAGTTGTAACTTCTTCCTGAGTCTCTCCATCAGTGTCGACTCTGGTTTGAACAATATAAAGCTGAACACCGTTACTGACAATCTCCAGCTTTGTTGTTGTTGAGCAACCGAAGCACGAGCTGTTAAAGCTCCGCCCTCTTCTGGAAAGTGGGCCGGGAGCAGCAGCTATGGGGTATGGAAGCTTGTTTCCGCAACAGAATAAAAAAAAACAATTAAAAGATAATTGCTACTTTTTATCTCACAATTCTGACTTTTTTTTTCACAGTTGCAAGTTTATATCTTGCAATTCTGACCTTTTTTCTCAGAATTGACAGATATAAACTCCCAATTGCAAGTTATAAAGTCAATGGTGGGATATAAACTTGCAAGTCAGAATTGCAAGATAAAAAGTCACAATTATTACCTTTTTTATTTTTTATTGAGTGACGGGAACAAGCTTCCATAGTTAAGTGAGCGTAAGAACATTAAAGAAACATTCCATTTTAACATTTAACATTCTGAAACAAGTAGTAGACAAATGTTTTTGTGCTAACCTTTTGAGAACTTTATTAAAGACCAGATCACTTTGAGTGAATGTTCTATTAACATTACTGGAAGAACATTAGATAATAACTTTTTCAGAGAACCTTGCCAGAATGTTCTGAGAATGTTCCCTGTTAGTTGGGATGTAGCACAAATCATAACTAATTTCAACCACAAGGCTTCTTCTGCATAAGCTAAATTACACAAGGCCTAACTTCAAGTAATCTTCCAGTTTAACTTTGTCAAGCTAGCATTCAAAGAGATGCCAGGTTATCTAGTGATGTATTGATGTTTGTCCTTTCAACATAGTCACTCGTCTATAAGTCTTTGAGCTTTGGAATGTAGTTGATCTGCTTCCATACTGAACTCAGCGTGAGGGATTTACTCAGCCTTGCTTTAGGGATTGTGTTTGCCAGCAAGAAAATTCATTTTGGCAGCTATAAGCTGTTTTTTTTCCATGCAAAGGAGACTTCAGTGACCTTATCTCTACAGGAGGTTCCCTATGATGAAAACTATTTAACACCGCCTCATCTGGGGAAAACACCAGGACTGTGCTGAGCTATTTGGACCTCCTTGTACCAAAGCAAATCGTCTTGAGACGGTAAGTCAATTCATTTCTTATAAAAAACATTTCATTTCTTATTCTGAGAAAAAGAATATTCTGCAAGTGTGTCCTTCTGCTGATGACTCTGTTTGCTCTCAGCAGATGAACAGCATTAGTGTATTCTATCTCCTTCTGTGGACAGGAGTGTCTTCCTTTAAATTTGAGGATTTGGCGCAATATGTCAGCACCCATGAAGAGGATTTTATTGAGGTATTTCTTGGTTGGGATGTTGTTGTTAATTCAGTTGAAACCACATGAATTTGTAAATTCTTCTTGTCATTGCAATTCAAATTCAGTTCAACATCTTGTGTGCCCAATTCAATTTAGATTGACACTCATGAATTGAAACAGAGGGTTCTTTAATTCTTATACAGATTTGCCCAACATTGAGCATGTTTGGCCTCTATTTTGTCTATTTTAGACACTGAGAAAGTGGATCGCTGTGGAGAGTGACTCCAGTGATATTACAAAGCGATCTGACTTAGACAGAATGATGGACATGACTGCAGAGAAACTCCGCCTCATTGGAGGAAGAGTGGAAATGATCGACGTCGGAGCGCAAGCGGTGAGATAATGCATCCACACTCATGCTGTAACTTTAGTGTCTTCAGTTAGAACAGCTCAACTATTCATTACTAAAAACCATCAAAGTTAAACCTTCACTTCACCTCTTGTGCAGTTACCCAATGGAAGTACAATTGCCCTGCCAAAAGTGGTCACAGCTCAGTTTGGTAGTGATCCCAGTAAACGCACCGTTTGCGTATACGGTCACGTGGACGTCCAGCCAGCCAAGAAAGAAGACGGATGGGCAACAGACCCTTATGATCTGACCGAAATCAATGGTAACCCTGTCACCTACTTCAATTGGAAGTTTTTAACTTTGAAACAGTCATTCAGTTATGCTACATAGCTGTGATAAATTTTGCCAAACGTTTGCCAGTAATAGTAATAGTCGTTGGCAATTGTATCAAAACTTTACTTTTAAAGTAGTCATGAAACAGAAGTTGAGAACATCTTTTGTTCCCTATTGAGAAGGAGGTCTATATGTCCAAGCTACAACAAGCTTCTTCCCGGGTTGGTGACAAACCCCAAAATTTACATAAACCCCGCCCCCGGGAACACGCAACAAAGGGGGTGAGGCCATGTTGGGCAGCTTTAGAGAAGAGGAAGTGTTGTTACCATGCTGTCATTTTACGGCGGACTGCTTCACAAACGAGGGTCAATTCAATGCTAGATTTGCGCAAAAGATGAACATGACGGCACATGCTAGTGGATGAGTTGAATCAACTCCACATCAACTACATAAATTTATCCACTAACCATTCAGAAACGTCCAGTTTCATTCTAAAAGTTGTAACTTCTTCCTGAGTCTCTCCATCAGTGTCGACTCCGGTTTGAACAATGTAAGGCTGAACACCGTTACTGACAATCCTCATTTTGGCTGCGTGAGATTCTCCAGCTTTGTTGTTGTTGAGCAACCGAAGCGTGAGCTGTTAAAGCTCCGCCCTCTTCTGGAAAGGGGGCCGGAAGCAGCAGCTCATTTGCATTTAAAGGGACACACACAAAAACAGTGTGTTTTTGCTCACACCCAAATAGGGGCAAATTTGACAAGCTATAATAAATGATCTGTGGGGTATTTTGAGCTGAAACTTCACAGACACATTCTGGAGACACCAGAGACTTATATTACATCTTGTAAAAGGGGCATTATAGGTCCCCTTTAAAGATTAAGTGGCACATGAGTTTAAAAAATATAATGATGTCCATGGAAAATAAATTTTATAATAAATACTTATTTCATAAAAAAGAAAAAGAATTGTCAATTTCATGGTTGTTGACCTGCAAGAAAATCAGATGATAATATGTTTATTTTACTCCTAGGAAATTTATATGGAAGAGGAGCATCTGATAACAAAGGACCAGTGTTGGCCTGGATCCACACGGTGGAGGTGTACAAAGCCCTTAACATTGTAAGACAGGTTGAATAGAAAAGAAATGTTATAATTCTTAAATGCAACATGTTGCTATTGACTTTTTGTCCAGAGTTTGAAGTTCAAACTGTGTGTCGTACAGGAGCTGCCGGTGAATGTTAAATTCATCATTGAGGGAATGGAAGAGACTGGCTCTAACGGACTAGATGACATGATTGTAGCCCAGAAAGACACATTCTTCTCAGATGTTGATTATATCATCATCTCTGACTGTGTTTGGCTCAGCAAACGTCCCGCAATGACTTACGGAACCAGAGGCAACTGCTACTTCTTTGCCGAGGTACTGAGATCAAAATATTCAGATGCTCTTCATGTACAATTACCAGATATTTTTCATTTTATAGTGGCAAACATCATATACACATGTGTATGTGGCTTAAGCCTTTAATGTAAAAAATCTGGATACGATTGTTCAATACACTTGAACAAAAAGCACATTTGATTCATGTTCGAATCCCGGTCAGAGCGATGTGAGTAGAACCGGAGAGGTTACACTTGCATTGCCAAGACCATGGGTTTGAAGTATTTTTTGATTAATGGTTAATTTTTTTAATTAATAGCAACACTCCTTACACGTGTGTTTGTTTTTTAATGATGGTAGGTGGAGGGACCCAAGAAAGATTTGCACTCTGGAGTTTATGGAGGAACAGTAATAGAACCAATGACAGACCTGATCGGCATCTTAGGTGCTTATTAAAACATTCAGCTCTTTAGTATTTCACCACTAGCTCATTGTCAATCAATCAATTATTAAAATTCATTATCAATTTTTAACAGACAAACTCATCAGTCCCAGTGGGAAGATCCTCATTCCCGGCATTAGGGAAGCAGTCGCACCTCTTTCTGATGAGGAATGGAAGATGTATCAAGACATTGAGTTTGACTTGGAGAGCTATAAGCAAGAGATCGGCGTGGACGAGCTGATGTATTCTAACAAGGCATGGAAAAAGATTTATTTTTTGGCTTTTTTTGCCTTTATTATGACAGAACAGTAAGTTGACCGGAAGCAAAGTTGGAGAGAAAGATTGGAACGGGATTGGGAAAGGTCCACGAGCCAGGACTTGGGACGCCTGAAGCGCATCTACTATAGGTCGGTGCTGTCCACGAGGCTGTCCACATTGACAGTCTATGCAACTACTACTTTCAAGCCCCAGAAAAGTAGTAAAGACATCATTAAATTAATCCATGTGACTTTAGTGGTTTATCCTCAATTTTATGAAGCGACACGAGTGCTTTTGTTTGTGAAAAAAAACATAATTTACCACTTTTTTTTTCAAAATATTAATCTTCAACGCATTTACGAGAGCACCACAAAGTATGCGCATTGTGTTGAGGCAAGAGCAGTTGTTGTTGGAGATTAATATTTTGTAAATAAAGTGGTAAATTATGTTTTTTTTTTTGTGCAAACAAAGCACTGTCCTTTCATAAAATTGAAGTTAATCCACTGGAGTCACATGGATTACTTTAATGATGTCTTTACTACCTTTTTTGGGTATGAAAGTCGTAGTTGTGTATGCTGTCAGTGGAGGGACAGAAAGCTATCAGACCTTCATCTGTGTTCTGAAGATGAATAAAAGTCTTAAGGGTTTGGAATGACATGAGGGTGAGTAATTAATGACAGAAATGTCATTTTTGGGTGAACTAACCCTTTTAAGTTACCATGAAATCTAAATGGACTATTCTTATTTTTTATGGAATATTGCAGTGTTTATTATAAATGATTTATCAATGCACATCATTATTATTTAATCCATGTGCCCTCATAATCTTTAATCAAAGTAACTCCACCCTCTTGCAGCAACATCTCTTATCATATCTTATCTGCATGGGCAGGACATCCTGTCACTCACATGAGATCGACCAATAGCAAACCACAATCATCAAGTCAGTTCCCCATGGACTACACTGTAAAAAATGGCTGTGAAATCTACAGTTATTTACTGTCGATTTCACAGTAACATTACTGTATAAGATTTTTACAGTAGAATATTGTAAAGTTTACAGTAAGACTGTAAAAATCACAGTAGTCCAAGAATTACAGTTGAAATCACAGTAGTCAAAGCATTACTGTAAAAAAAACACAATTTAGCCACTATAGTACTGTAAATAGTAAAGTAAACTACTGTAATTTTCCTTTTTTTTATCATATCTTTCTTTGTACCCCTTTCACATGGACGGCTCCAGATTATTGTTGTTCAGAATTCATTACCGGAATATGATGTAAATACTCGATGGTGAGCTTTAAGTAAAAGTGTAATATTAATAAATTAAAATGTGTCATGTAACTTGTACTCTGATGCACCTGCTGCAGGAGCTTTCTATTCCATACAATATATATTTTTTAAAGAATTCACATAAGATTCCAAGAATATGTTTTGTTTGTTTGTTTTGTGACTGTAAATGGGTGTTTGGGTGTAGGTGTTAACAGGGCAATAAAATATTTGATAAGCCTTATCTTAATCTCAAAAGTCTCCCCTGACATGGTCTAACAATATAGGCTTCATAAATGCATAATTTTTTTGAGATATCATCCTCAGATTTGAACTGAAGCATGACCATTGGTTATAAGTTGCAACCCAGCAAACACAGTACATTGTGACGACGTCGTCAGTTAGTCGTCATTTGGTCAGTGTGACATTACTTTATGACAACGTTATAGGACGTCGTGGTAATGTTCCATTTTTTAGAATCTTGGCTAACGTTCCAGAAACGTCGTGGGCACGTCCTCCGTTAATCCCACGGAGAATGTTGTAGCGACGCGATCCATTGGTCTCCTGATAACATTACAGACGTGTAACTTTTTGTGTTCAAAATTTACAAAAAAAATATACAATGGGAATGTACAACATGAATCTATTTTCCAAACCGTGTTTTTGTCTTACCCTGAATTATTATGGTACACCTAGAATAAGTGTGTATATTTGGACTATTTTAGACCGGTCTGGTAGAAACCGCTGCGGAGTAGCACAAATACCTGCGTGACTCGTCATAGACATAAACAGAGAGAAGTAGCTCCGGCTACAATGTTCTTCCGCAAGATAAATGCCGTTTTGTTTATGAACTGCTAGAGTGCCAAAAGACTTGTTTATATATTATATATATGTTGTGTTTGTGAATTGCGGATATTTATTGGATGGGGCATGCGCGAGACAAATTCGAACTTTTAAACAAGCAGGTCAAACGGACTTTAGGAGAATCTGAGTACTGCGCATGCGCATCAACGGTCGACCTCCAGCAGACGGACACAGAGTAAAAGGTAAGCCCTGCAAATCTTCTTTTATTCATCGTTTTTGCCCATGTGACACTAAATATCACTTGTGACGAGTAATGTTAGTGCAGTGTTTTTGGTTTTCTAAATGTATTTAATAAATAAATTCCGTTTGGTTATGTGCGCACGAGCGCTGTCTCCCGTGAGGCGGTAACGTTCAAATCTGAGACAGTTTTACATTTTTCTTTTAAGCTAGTTAAATGTAATGTTAACTGTTTAATGCTATAAACAGCAGAATAATCACTTATATTCGTTAAACGGCAACTGTAGTAGAGTGTTTGTTAATTTTAGACCCTGCCTGGTCTCCATGAAGCTCACGTGAACCATTGAAAACTCAATAAAATGTGTATAAAACGGTTAATCAGACACGGTTAATTACTTAACGATTCGTTTACTAAAATTATTTGTAATGACTGCCAATAATCCTGGTAAGTCAATGATTTAGAGTTGTTCATAACGAAATATTCTCGTTTGTCGCCACTTACTGGTTTAACGTTATGTGTGATTAGTCTATTCATTCCTATAAATCTAACATACTTTTTATTTTCAGCAGCTGAGGAGAGACAGCCATGATGCCATGACAATAATTGATGATTAAAAGCAGGGGTGGGTATTAAATTCGTTTCTGACTGCTATTGATATGTATGTAACGTTAAGTCTTTAATTACCCTTTATATACAACCACATATCATTCAGATAATCTCCAGGTGGACTGCACGGGTCCAGGATCTAGAGATCATCCATCATGAGGACGATGTTCCAGGAGAAGCAGCGTATACTGGGTGAAAAACTATGCCTCATTTTTTCCACAGGTAATATCACAGGTAAGACTAAATGTATTTAAATTGATTTCAATCATGGGTCATGTGTTTCAGGTCTGCTTGATCATTTTGTTGTCCTGGATGTGAGAACATGGTCAAAAGGTGTGTCAATCAGCATCCAGCCATAAAACCAGCCTTCTCGTTAAAAGGCTCAGAAGGACAAACAGGT
This sequence comes from Ancherythroculter nigrocauda, assembly GCA_036281575.1. Classification (NCBI taxonomy): domain Eukaryota; kingdom Metazoa; phylum Chordata; class Actinopteri; order Cypriniformes; family Xenocyprididae; genus Ancherythroculter; species Ancherythroculter nigrocauda. The sequence goes on from VTFQ01000010.1 coordinate 39,174,402, forward strand.
AATTCACAGGGTTGAATTTCACAATTCAATTACTCACAGAGACAAGATGTTAATAATTCTGAATTCAAGGGGTCAGCAATTTTACTATTTGATACATTTACACTTTTTATTTCAGTCAAAATGAAATCTCTGATTGATGAATCTGAACATAGTTGATGTGTACATTTATTTAGAGATCAGATTTGATATCTTAAAATGCACTGTCTGTCCAAAATTACAGACTTTCCTGCTGTTGGTGCATATTAACCATCATCCTGTTATTGCTTCTTTTATGTTTCAAAAAGCAGACTTTATCTTTATCATTCCAGGTCCTGATTAGGAGACGCAGAGAACATGAAGCTACAGTATGTGCCGTGCTGCTTATATTTATCAAGCAGTAAAAATGCTTAAAACTAAAAACAAGCATTTTAAGATTTTATGAAAACAGTCATTTATTACACTCCATTCATTCAACAGCAATGGTTGATTTCGTACGTCATTGCATCATTTCTACATCATTCCACATGCTTTACACTTTTAAATTTCAGTTTTTAATCAAGTGTTTACATGTCCTATCGAACAGATTAGAAAAGGTTTAAACCACCCCTTACAATCAGAATGAAATTTTAAAATCTGATTTGGCAAATTTATTCTGAATGACATTGTTGCATGTGACTTGAAGGGATAGTTCACCCAAAAATGAAAATTCTGTCATCCTTTACTTATCCTTTACAAATGATACACAGTCACATCACATAGGCTGCTTGGCAACCCTATAATTTTTTTTTAAATCTAAAACTATAGCAGCAACATTAGCTGTGTTTACATGGGTTCTAATAATCAGACTAGTAGCATAGATGGAACAAAAAGTCACATGTTAATTGGAATGAATTGGCCGGGTCCAATTGACATTTCATTCGGATTGAAAGAGCATGTTTAAAACTTTTTTAAAATCTGTTCGATACTATCAAATACAATCCAAAATCTCCTTCCACTCATCATCTTATCCACAAGCTCCTTGTTTTGGCCGTTGAAATGAGCATTTTTACTGCTTAAATATAAACAGCATGGCACAAAGCTTAATGTATTCATCGTCTCCTAATTAGGACCCATAATAGATAAATGTTAAGTCTGTTTTTAAAACAAAAAATCTGTGTAGTGCAGTCGTGCAATGTACCAACTGCTTTGACATGATTATCGGGTTAACTAACTTGTATGCAAGGGCTCACAAACTGTGTTCGAACTTTCACAGTGTACGCCTGCCTAAAGGGTTAGTTCACACAAAAATGAAAAAAAAAAAAAAAAAAAAAGACTCACCCTTATGTCATTCTGAACATCCAAGACTGTTGTTCATCTTCGAAACATAAGTGAAGATATTTTAATGAAATCTGAGAGCTTTCCATCCCTCAATTTACAGACCATGCAACTAACACTTCAAAAAGTTCATAAAGTGATTGTAAAAGTGATCCATATGAATGGAGAAGTTTATTCCAAATTTTTTGAAGAGACTTGTTCGCTTAATGCAATATACAGTTTGAGTTTAGACTTTTATTCACATATAAACATTAATTAGCAAACAATAGAAAATGGAAGCTCAACTTGTTTGTATATGCACTAGTGTGTTAAATTTGTTTATTATATAAGGTGATCAAGTTTATTCAGAAAATTTGGACTAAACCTCTCTATTAGATTAGATTTACGATCTGTATGAAATTATTTTATTTTAAATATCAAAGTGGCAGTTGTGTAGACCGTCAATAAAAGGAACAAAGCTCTCAGATTTCATTAAATTATCTTTATTTGTGTCTTGAAGATGAATGAAAGTCTTAACAGGTTTGGAACGACATGAACTCATGTCATGATAAAAACAATGTTATAACTTACAATATAAACATGATAATATTTTAATGATTTCAAAATACTTTGAAGAATACAAAAAACATTTAGGCTACATGAAATATGCCCTTACTGTATTTTTTTCTTAAATTATTTTTTTTGTGCTTTCGTGTACATGAAGATGTATTTTTTGAGGATGCTGCTATGATATGATTTAAGGGAAAGGTGAAAAATGAGTAAGTCTGACAGTGACACGATTATAAATGTAATTCGGTAATTTAACTGATCTTGCCCAAACTCACCTAGTCAGAGCCAGTTGCGTTCAGTCAGTGTTTAAAATCTGCAAGGAAATAGCTAATAGTAAAATTGCTTAGAATATTAAAGTAAAACTACTTTAAAATATTATTATTTTACTATATTTTTCAACAAATGCAGCCTTGGTAAGTGGCAGAGACTGCTTTCAAAAGTAAAAATGCAGCTTCTATCAATGTAATCTTCTCTTTCAGCTGCCAGAGGAGGATGATGATGATGATGGCAGTGGTGACCGAGATGAAGAGGAGGAGGAACATGTAGGTTAGACATGCTTTCCTCATTCCTTTCTAACAAATAATAAACCTGACTACAACAACTACTACAATAACATTGTTTTTAGCTTCCAGTTTGCAAAAATCCAAAGTGATCCTTGCCTCAGAAGAGCCTGAGAAAGACACACTTCCTCTTCTCTCACAGCTCTCCATCATCTTCCTCCTCAACACTGTTGGAAAGAGTGTTCTACACAGCTGAGGACACGGTAATGAGAGATCTCAAATTCTTCCTGAGAAAGTCCACATGTTTATTTTCTTGAACAAAAACTGTACATGTATTTTTGGGTGGGCCAAACTATTATTTGAAGAAATGCTAAAAATCTCTATATTGCTCTTTATACATATCTTTTACTCTTTATGAGTGTCATCCTCTAGATTTTTTTTTATCTTTTGGGAAGCTCAAGGACTGTAAAAGTTCTAGTAAAGCAGTATTAAAACACACTACCTCAGTATATATTACTCATACAGGACACTTAGGAAATGGTTTAAAACATTTTTTTGCAAATAAAGTAATAAAATCTGCTGAATCTTTTTCACATATAATGTTTGTGCTAAATTTTGGAGAGTAGTAATCATAAGAGTATAAATATAATTGATAAAATCATTATTTAACTATACCCATCTCTCTAATGATGAAACACTTTTTCAATAAAAAGAATAAAACATTAATCATTGGTTACATTTATTTATTGATTGTATTGTTTGGTCTATGAATGTGTTTGATTTATAAATTCATGTGTTCAATTTTCTGTACTCATAACTTAATAACACTTGGTTGCATGGTAATGTTAATGTATTGGCTTATTGTACAAAGTAACAATGCTGATGATTTCATGGATGCAGTGTGTTTCTAGCCATTTTCTATCATAATTTAATGAGGGCTTCTATTGGTTTCCATTACATATTTTGATCTGCAAATGTATTAACCAAAGCAATGCAATTCCTTATAACAATTAGAATTTATAATGTTTTATAGCAGAGAATTAAGTGTTCAGTTCTGCATAGATTCTGTGCATGGAACACAGAATGTTCGTTAACTTTGGATGGTATAATGGCATGTTGTCTAATATCCATTATCCCTTTATGTTGTACCTGTTTTGTCATTCCTGTTCATCAAATGTTTTTAAATAAATAACTTAACAATTTTCTTATTGTCTGCAGTTGATTGCTATGTTTTAGAATATGGGTGATTCTTTTAATGATGGCTAATATTAAATCACAGTGATACAGTATTTAAATTGTACATTGAGAAACTGAATTTACAGAGATTACCTGTTATCTACTGTTTATAGTACTGTATTGCATACAATACATAAAAAAAACAGTGCTTAACTGTTTTTTGAATGTAAATGCAATCGAAATCACAGTATTTTTTTTCTTCTACAGTAAAACAATCAATACTGTAAATACAAGTAAAATCAGTGTTTAATTGTTTTTTTATTTTACAGTGAATACACAAAATACTGTAAATGGAAGTACAGTACCCTTACTGTAAAACGTATTCACAGTAACTTACTGGCAACAATTAGCCAGTAAGTTACTGTAAATACAAGTAAAATCACAGTATTTAATTGTTTTTGATTTCACAGTGTATACATAAAATACTGTAAATGGAAGTACAGTACCCTTACTGTAAAACGTATTCACAGTAACTTACTGGCAACAATTAGCCAGTAAGTTACTGTAAATACAAGTAAAATCACAGTATTTAATTGTTTTTGATTTCACAGTGTATACATAAAATACTGTAAATGGAAGTACAGTACCCTTACTGTAAAACATATTCACAGTAACTTACTGGCTAATTGTTGCCAGTAAGTTACTGTAAATTTCACAGTAAATTTTTTACAGTGTAGGCATAGTTCACCCAAAAATCAACAAACATGTCTTCATTTACTCTATATTCCAAGTTTTCTTGAGTTATACAAGAGCTTAGTGCAAGGAAAAGCTTGTGTAGCTCTTTGTGTTTTAATTTAGAAATTCATGCCATTCAATCCCATCAGGTTGACTTACTCACCCATCGTTGGCGCTACCCAACTGTGTCTATCCATGGCATTGAGGGTGCTTTCTCTTCATCAGGCTCCAAGACTGTCATACCGGCCAAAGTCATAGCTAAGTTCTCTATTCGCCAGGTACCTAATATGGATCCAGCCATGGTTGAAAAACAGGTGAAAGAAGATAAATCTCATTTTAAGATGTAGAAACAACTGTTCAAAGAGCTAAACAGGATCTTTTCAACCCTAGGTGACAGAGTATTTACAGTCTGTGTTTGCTAAACGCAAGAGTCCCAATAAACTCAACGTCACCATGATTATTGGAGCCAAACCTTGGCTGGCTGATCCCACCCATCCATTATTTGAAGCCGGAAAAGCAGCGTTCAAGAGAGGTCCTGTGCTGTACAATCCCTACATTACACTTCTATTCTGATGGGAATGAGAGGATATTCTGGGTGTAAAAACCTCATTTGTTTTCTCCACAAAGAAACTGTGAAGCAGTGACCATGCAAAATGCAAAAAGCATTGCTTTTGTCTTTTGTTTGGATTTTCAAAATAACTTGTTTTTAGAAAATGCATGGGAAAAAATACTTCGGGAACCAAGATTCACAATGATAGTTGTGCATTTAATAATATAAAATGATCAAGTGAGTATAATGACGTCACAACGTACCTCTCTCCTGCAGTTTTTGACGTAGAGCCTGACTTGATCCGTGAGGGAGGCACGATTCCCGTTGCCAGAACATTTCAGGATGTAACAGGCAAGAGCATCATTATGCTTCCCATCGGAGGCTTTGATGACGGCCTTCATTCACAGAACGAGAAGTTAAGCAGGTAACTGGATCTTCTTTAGTCTTCTGGAGTGCTTTTCTTTATGCAGCTTCATTTATTGTTTTATATTTATTTTTTCAGGCACAACTACATCGAGGGAACCAAGCTGTTTATCGCCTACCTGCATGAAGTGTCCCAGATCAAGAAGTACTGATCAGATTATGTGGGAAGATTGCTTGATACCACTGTGCGTCATCTGCTGTTCTCTGTAACATACAAATATTACCATTATGTGTTGGTTGAATCGCATACTAACAAATATATTCCTTTTAATTGAAGCATATATATGCCTGTTGACAAAGATTTAAATTAAACAAATTAAAGTGTTCTGCAATGTATGTGCAGTGATTTTATTTGTATAAGATATCTAAAAATGAAATTATGAGGCTACTTCTTATTTAATTTTATGGCAGTTTGAATGTGGCGTATACAGGACTTTTAAATCTACATATTATGGTGAAAAATAAAAAACTAAAATCCTCAAATCCTGGCACACAATCCCAAAGTCTTTAAAAATTCCAGAGCATATTTTGATGTTTCAGATATTTTCTCCTTCGGTCCAAGAAGAGTGGCTCGGGAAAAGGTGATTATATAAATTTTCTCTAATTTTCCATATAATTCTTTTCATTAACATATTTCACACATTCAAATAACAGGGGTGAGTTCAGGTTGATTGGGACACTTTTTGCCATTGAGATGTCTAGAGAAAAGTGTCCCAATCAACCTGAATTCACCTAAACTACAGTTTCAGATATTCTACATACTTCACATAATCTATATAAATGTTTTCTTATAATATGAAAATATGTATTCAACCCACAATGACTTGTATTTTGTAATTTTACGTTCTGCTAAAACAGGAAATGCTTTGAGAACATTTTAAGGTTGCCAGATGTTTATTAGTTTATTATGCTTTCATGTGCAAAAACGTCCCAACAACATTTGAGCATTATTCTCTTTAAAAACATAAACTTTAATGCAATCGCTGTGAATTAAATCATCTGCCATTGTTTGACACGTTTTAAAAAATTTGAAAACAATCTAGGTGTATATAACACAAGAACAATTACATTAATGTAAATTAAATAATAATACTAATAATAAGAATTATAAAAAATAATGCATATAATTGCAAAGTATAATAACAAAATCTAATGTGCAATTATGTTGTTTCGCTAAATAAAACGAGCGCTTTGCTGCGTTTCAGTGGATCTGGCAACCCGGGCTGTCAGCGCTCAGTTAAGGAACTCGTTAGTAATGTGGCTTCAAAATCTCACCAATGCTTAATCACAACTGCTCATTTATTAGCCGACGGTGTTATTCAGCGAATAATTAAAGTACTGAAATTAATTACTAGAAGCACTGTTCCCTGTTTCGGCGTAAATATCGATTTATCGAGCTGCGCAGAATAAGGCCAGATAGACTCTCAGGTAAGACGCTATTACACATGTGGGGCTTAAATGCTCTTTTATATTTTAAAACAAATTTAGTTGTAAACAAACTGTAATTGAATAACCACTGCGCATTTTCACTGCTGCCAGAAGTGTTTGGTTTTATTTAAATGTTTAGTTTTAAAGGTGTCGCTAGGCGGCTAATGCTACTGACTGTTGTTTATGTTTTGGTGAAAGCGTCATCAGCTGACAGTCAAAGTAAACAGTTTAAATACATTTATTTGCTATAAACTGATTTATTATGGCTGATTTTAAAGGTATAAGGCGTATCATGTATGTGACTATAAACAGATGTTCAGGAATGCTTTAATAATTCATGCAGTTTTGGATTGCACTACTTAAAAGTGATGTTAAATGCAGATCTGACGCAGAAACATGTGAATTTTTCTTATAATAAAGGCAGTGGTCAGATCTTTTGTCTATATTTTAATATTTTCCTAATATATAACTCCAGTCTTCAGTGTCACATGATCCTTCAGAATGCATTATAATATGCAGGTTTATTGCGCAAGAAACATTTATTATTATTATTATTAATGTTGAAAACAGTTGTGCTACTTCATATTTTATTGGAAACTGTAAAACACTAATACTTAAAAGTTTAGGCTAAGATATATATAATTGATCAAAAGTGACAGTAAAGACATTATGATTAAAAACCCATTATTAATAATAACTAAGCACCGATAATAACTGAGCAGCAAATCAGCATATTAGAATGATTTCTGAAGGATCATGTGACACTGAATTCTGGAGTAATGATGCTGAAAATTCAGCTTTGCATCAAAGGAATAAATTATGTTTTCAAATATTTTCAAATAGAAAACAGTTATTTTAAATTGTAATAATATTTCACAATATTACTGTTTTTACAGTATTTTTAATTAAATAAATGTAGCCTTGGTGAGCAGATGAAACTTCTTTTTAAAAATATTACCGATCCCAAACTTTAGCTTTGTCATCACAGGATTAAATTACATTTTAAAAAAACACTACCGTTCAAAAGTTTGGGATCGGTAATATTTTTAATGTTTTTAAAAAATATTATTCCTGTGATGCAAAGCTGAATTTTCAGCATCGTTACTCCAGTCTTCAGTGTCACATGATCCTTCAGAAATCATTCTAATTTGCTGATTTTCTGCTCAAGAAACATTTATGATTATTATCAATGTTGAAAACAGTTGTGTACTTTTCAGGATTCCTTGATGAATAGAAAGTTCAAAAGAACAGCATTTATCTGAAATGCAAAGCTTTTTTAACATTATACACTACCGTTCAAAGGTTTGGGGTCAGTAAGAATTTTTATTTTTTTGAAAAGAAATTAAAGAAATTAATACTTTTATTCAGCAAGGATGCATTAAATTGATCAAAAGTGATAGTAAATACATTTATAATGTTACAAAACATTATATTTCAAATAAACACTGTTCTTTTGAACTTTCCATTCATCAAAGAATCCTGAAAAAAATATTGCACACAGATATTTTGTACAATTGTACACATTAAATGTTTCTTGCGCAGCAAATCATCACATTAGAATGATTTCTGAAGGATCATGTGACACTGAAGACTGGAGTAACGATGCTGAAAATTCAGCTTTGATCACAGGAATAAATTATGTTTTCAAATATTTTCAGTTAGAAAACAGTTATTTTAAATTGTAATAATATTTCACAATATTACTGTTTTTACTGTATTTTTAATTTAATAAATGCAGCCTTGGTGAGCAGATGAAACTTCTTTTAAAAACATTAAAAATCTTAGTAATCCAAAACTTTTGAATGGTAGTGTATATTCGAATAGAAAACAGTTATTTCAAATTGTAATAATATATATTTCACAATATTACTGTATTTTCAAATAAATGCAGCCTTTGTGAGCATAAGAGACTTCATTCAAAGCCATTAAAAAATCTTAATTATTCCAAACTTTTGACTGGTATAGTATATGTATTGACGATAAATGAGATGTGACAGAATGACAGTTTAAATTATCGAGCACTAACTAACTTGTTGAGTAGGTCCAAGACTCCATAAAAGTGAAAAATGACATTACCAGCTGCTGTTCTGTTATAGAAGCTCTGCCTCTCCAAGAGGCTTGAATTGCACAGATGATCAGAGATCTTTGGCACCTGGATGCAACAGTCTGAGTCGACGCTCCATGACGTGCTGTGAGACCATGTCGCTGCGGAACGTCACCAGTGATCTTCTGCACAGGCAGATCAGGGTGAGGAAACCTCTTTATTTTTTAAAAGGTGTAGAGTTTAGACACAGAATGTCTTGTTACTCACCCTCATGTCATTCCAAACCTGTATGCTGTTATTTTTTTTAAATTTGGAGCACCAAAAGAGTGGCAGTATTGCTGTATTAAGATATGCAGTACAAATGTCTTAGAGCTATTGTAATGTGTGTCGATCCGTGTGTGCAGGAGAAGAGAGCGCTGGACTTCCAGAGACATTATCATGTGACCGACCCGTTTATAAAGCGTCTGGGGCTGGAGGCTGAACTACAGGTGATTTATGAATGATTGTGTGCTGATTTATAGTTTTCATGTGACGTCACACACAGCGAAACAAACAAGGGCAAGGCTTTCCTCTGAAATGAAATAAGTTTCAGGGTTTTTTTTCTGTTTTATTTTAAGTATCTAAAATGTTTTTTTAAGATTTTATTTTTAGTTAACGATAATAAACCTGATTCATACTGCAGTAAAAAGTGAAATAGCTTTTAAAAATCGCAAAGCCAGGTATTTTTATCAGATTTGTACTAAGTACTAATGTATTGACACAGTCCAAACTCAGTATACACCTTAATGATAATGCAAAAATTGCAAACTATATGCAGACAAGAAAATGTGCCCAGAATATGAATACAACCAAACTAAATTGAATGTTTCCCATAGAAAACCATTATAAAAAAATGCTTAAAGGGGTAATTCACCCTAAAATGAAAATTAAGTCATAAATTGCCCATCTTTCTTTTATGGACCTCAAAATGAGAATTAAAAAAAAAAAAAAAAAATGTTCCTGATCACACTCGTCCATACAATGGCAGAAAATAAAGACGCAATAGTATCACAGAATGATCCCATACGACAGGTGTTGTACAGTCAAACCAAAAATTATTCAGACATTTTTGATATTTTTCTACTAGTGGATGCAGGACACTATAGTTCATTTATGTAAGTGAGGATATCAAAATAAAGTAAACCGTGACATATTATACCCAAAAATTCTTCATACAGTGGACTACCAGTAAAACTGATAAAAAGTTGGAATCAAAAATTATTCAGACACTTTGACCTGACCATGGTTTGCTTAAGTGTTATCTGACATAATTAAGATTAATTTTTTCTGACAGTTTAACTCTGAGATCTTGTCATATTTTATTACCTTTTTTTGTAACCTATAGTGAATAAACTATATTAATGAATGAAATGTTCAAGGTGTCTGAATACATTTTGGTTTGACTGTATATTCCAAGTGTTCTGGGGGTATATGATAGGGTTTATTAAAAAATAAGTCTAAGTTTTTATTTAACGAAAATCTTGACCATGGCCGTTGGTCTTCTGTGCACTGCTGCAACACGTGCATTAGAAAATCTCACTCAGTTTCACCCAGAAAAAGCACACAAGCTGTGTGAAATCAGGATTAACAAAAGCGTGACATGAAATGGAACCCATGTATCTTTTTCTCTGAGGTGAATATATCCGTTTTGTTAGTTGTAACAAGAAGATATCGCGTTCACTTCACATCTGTCATTCTGACTGTCATCAGACAAAAATGTACACGGTTGTATTTCATTCACTGCCATTTTATGGAAAAGCGTGAGCGCACGTTTTTTTTTAAAATTCTTTTTGTGGTCCAAAAAAAGAAAGAAGGGCATACAACATTAGAACAACCCCAGGGTGAGTAAATAATGACTTAATTTTCATTTTAGGGTGAACTATCCCTTTAATACATAAAGACCGTAATGTTGGAGGACCAAATTCAGTACACAACCAGATTATTAAAGTCATAAAATGAAAGATGTGATGCTTTTCTTCCCTAATGTGAAGTATATCCGAGTGAAACGGCTTTTGGAACAAGAATAGAGGGCAGGGCTTGATTTTGTTCATGAGGAATTGATTGGATGGTTGTGGTTTGCTATTGGTGGATCTCATGATGTGAGTGACAGGTTGCCCCACCCTCACGCCAGTAAACATATCATTAGAGAAGAGATGTCGCTGCAAGAGGGAGGGGAAGTTATTTTGATTAAAGATTAAAGAATTCAAAAAATCATGATGTGCACAGATTAATCATTTTTAATAAATACTGCAATATCCTATTAAAAAAAGTATTGTCGATTCTGTTTTAATGGTGACTTTAATAAAACAGTACTTTTTTTTGCAATTAAATATTAAAATTTTAGATAATTCATGACTGTTTACACCCTTACAAATCAACTGTTTTTGCTGCTGTACCTTTAAGATTCAATGCAAACACCTCTTCATGAGTGATGGTGCTTTGCTGCGCTTACACATGAGCCATGTTGATTTTGTAGTTTTTTGGGGGGTTTTTTTGGAATAGATAAGACGTTTCGAGAAATATTATATATTAGCACTGAGTTATCGTCTCTGTTTTCAGGGTCACTCTGGCTGTGTCAACTGTCTGGAGTGGAATGAGAAAGGAGAGTAAGTTCTGTTGAATCCCAGTTTGTCGCATTTCACAGTGTCTCTTCATAAACTCATTCGGCTTTTTCCTTTCTAGTCTCCTAGCCTCAGGTTCAGATGATCAGCATGCCATCATCTGGGATCCCTTTCGGCACAAAAAGCTCATCACTATGCACACAGGACATGCAGCTAACATCTTCTCAGTCAAGGTGAAGTCCACGTCACGTTTCCGCTTTTTCAGTCAGCGTCTAGTAAATATGCCAAAATGTGTATTCTTAATGATCGTGTGTGTTTGCAGTTCCTCCCTCACTCCGAAGACCGAATCTTGATCACAGGAGCAGCCGATACCAAGGTGCACGTGCACGACCTGACGGCGAAGGAGACCATTCACATGTTCTCAGACCACACTAACCGCGTCAAACGGATCGCAACGGCTCCCATGTGGCCCAACACCTTCTGGAGCGCGGCTGAGGATGGCATCATTAGGTAGGTCAAGTTGAAGTCTCTGCCTCAGACGTGCTTGAGTTTGTGAGTGGATAAAAGCTTATAAATGTATGGAATAAAAAATGAAAATAAATAAATGGGGCTGCACAATAATCAGGATATAGCTCAATTGTGCAATTGTCAAATCAAAGGCTGCAGTGTGATTAAATAACTAAGCATTTCATTATTATAATTATCAGTATTTTTTATTTTACAAAACAAATGTAATTTACAACAGTATTATACTTCTGTCTATATTTTTATAGAGTTAAACCATACTACTATTACTACTACTGCTAATATTTTATTATAATATATTATAATTATTATTAGTGACATTAGAGAACCGTGAACATGCAAATGTGTTATTAAATTATTGAAATATTAACTTAATCTTTGGGGGTACTTCAAGTAAATGTTTTACATCTAAGGGATTCCTCTTCTGGAAAGGGGGCCGGGAGCAGCAGCTCATTTGCATTTAAAGGGACACACACAAAAACAGCGTGTTTTTGCTCACACCCAAATAGGGGAATTTGCTTGTCAAAGGGGCAATTTGACAAGCTATAATAAATGATCTGTGGGATATTTTGAGCTGAAACTTCACAGACACATTCTGGGGACACCAGAGACTTGTATTACATCTTGTGAAAAGGGGCATTATAGGTCCCCTGTAAAGTTTTAGTGATTTTGTTGTGTGTTTTGTCTTTTTTTTTAATTAGTGTTTTTAAATGTCTATGCATATTATATTTTTTTTGCCTTAGCAACTAACTGAAATAAAATGTGTTTTTTTATTATTTATTTTTTTTTATTTTAGTTAACGTTTTATTTAAGTAACGGAAATGTTTTTTGATAGTGTTAGTTTCAGTTAACGATAATTAATAACCCTAATGCTTACTGCACAGAAAAGAGGAAAGAACTTTTAAAAAAGCTATAATCAGATTTCCTGCATTAATTCTAAGTGGGCGGTTCTAGAATAAGCTACATTGCTGACGTCTGGATAGCTGTGTTGAATTTGAGTCTCGAGGGGATGGACACAAGCCTCCAGTGGAAGTTTAATCATATATGCTCTCCTTGAAGTTAATTAGGCTCATAGGAACCGGCTTATATGCCCTTGAAAACTGCATTTCAGGCCTCTCCAGATGTTGTGTTGGCTGCAAGGTAGTTTCACCCATCAGGGAGCATATATGCCCTGGCAATGAATGATGTTTGGATATGAAAGAACACAGCAGGTTCCTGGCTAATGCCAAAGCTGACTACCTCACAGTATTTAATGCTTTGCATGTAGAGGACATTTTTTATTATATTTACGAGACGCTGCAAAACATGCGAGCGCAATGGTCAAACGTGTCCGTCTAATGTGTAGAAAAACTATGGAAAAGTAACACAGTGCAATGCAATGAATGGACCCTTACACTTGTTGTAAAGAATTGTTACAAAAGGAAAAAAATGTAATCTGACATTAAAATGTAATTATTCTTTCCTTTTTGTTGTAATAAAATCTTTCCTTTTCTAGTCAAGCATCTGCCATATACAGACACTTTTCACCATCCAATCAATTCTCGCTTTACATTTTAAAGTCTGTTACTGTTTTATTTCCCTTCTACCCAGGCAGTATGATCTGAGAGAGAGCAGTAAACGCTCTGAGGTTTTAATTGATCTGACGGAGTATTGCGGGCAGCTTGTGGAAGCAAAATGTCTGGCGATCAACCCTCGTGACAACAACTACATGGCTGTGGGAGCTAACGGGCCTTTTGTTCGGCTCTATGACATTAGAATGATCCACAATCACAGGTGACTTTATTAGTATTATTAAAAGAATCATTAGAAAACAAACTGAGATGTGAGGCAGAATGTCCATACAAAAAAATTTAACGGTGATTAATATTGTTTACCTCCAAAGATGATAAAAGGAACAGACAGACATTATTTGTTAACAATCTTCTCCTCTCAAATCTCATTCACTTGTGTTCAGTTAAAAACGGTGCCTTTAGATTAGACTAATTGCAGCAGGTTTGATATTATTGGAATTGAAAATCTGAAAGTGCGACAACAAATGAGATTTGAGACGTGGCAGATTATCGTTGCTTTTCGCAAAAACAACATGAGGGTGAGTAAAATGATGACAAAATGTTTATTTCTGGGTGGTATATTGGTAAATAGAATTCTTGGTTACAGATCCATATTCCTGTTGTTATTCTGATTATTTTCAGAGATATTTTCTTTAGGGTGTAACGTTGCACTCTTGTCTACCTTCTAGGAAGTCTATGAGTCAAAGTACCTCGGCTGGTGTTCACACGTTTTGCGACAAACGGAAATCGATACCGGATGGTGCTGGACAGTACTATGTCGCAGGTTTGTAGTCCGGATCATTGCGTTGCTCACGGATGGAACTTCTGAGTTGGAAAAACCTGCTTTTACAGATATTTATTTCCGTTTGCAGGTCACTTACCTGTGAAGCTTCCTGACTATAATAACAGATTGCGAGTTCTGGTGGCAACCTATGTTACATTCAGCCCTGACGGTACTGAACTGCTGGTAAACATGGGTGGAGAACAGGTAATTAGTTAGTGAGGCTTGCTGCTGATAGTTATTGACTCTCCGTTTCCAGTATGCAGGACTGAAGATGTTTTATGTGCAGTTACGCATTGCTGCTTCCTGTTTGCAGGTGTATTTATTTGATCTGACGTTCAAACAGAGACCGTACACTTTTCTGCTGCCCAAAAAGTGCCATCCATCATCAGGTAATAAACATTTTGCGGTGATGAAGCAAATAAATTGATTCATTGAATTTGTTTTCTCTGAAATTTATCAAACTTACCAGCTCTAAATCTGTTTTTACAAATGAAGTTTAAATGAGAAAAGCTATTAAAACATTGAATCTCGAGGAAGAACACAGTCTTAAGACCAACTGTTAGGATCGATAACAATTTTATGTATGTTTTGTACCTTGTTTTGTACTGGTCTGCTCTTGATTGTTGTTCATGATGGGTATCTTCTGACAGAGGTGCAAAATGGGAAAACCACCAACGGTGTGTCCAATGGGATTCATCTACCTGCAAGCCGCCTTAAACTGGCTAAACTTACCAGGTAACATTGATTTATGTGTGTTATGCCGACTGCATCTTAAATTATGTTCCATCCAAAGTTGCAAATTCAACTTCTGCGCACCGTTTCCATCCCATGTGTTCAAGAGAACATAAGCGTTGCTTCTTGGGAAATTGGCGCAAAATGTGTAATAAAAATGTTGCTGCGATCGGGAAAGCCACTGTGGCTCAGTGGCAGACAAAATGCAATAAACGCTGTCATGTTATCTTGCATTCGAATGTCTGCTGTTTGGGAATGTAATCATGTGAGACGGTTCTGGGAGGAAATTAAACCAAATCATTTTAATAACAGACTTTGGCACAGGCATTTCAAAATGACCAAACAAACATTTGAGATGCTGTGCAAAGCAATTGGTCCACTGGTTAGTCCAGTTATCTAATCACTTCCTCTGTTGAGGCAACATCATGTGAGTTTTTTGTTATGCGTCGAGGGATTTGTTTAGTGTTTTGTGTTTTCATAGTAGTTTATGCACTTCTTCTTATCGGATAAAAAAAATGATCCACCTCAATTGAGTGCATACATTTTTTTTGATACATTTTTCGATATTATGCACATTTTGGCATTTCCATCTAGTGTTTTTTTTTTTATGCAATATCCCAAAATTTGCATAAAAATACGCGGAGGGAATCATATCTATTGATTACGGCGCCGTCCCATTTATATGATGTTATTTCCCGTTCATTTGTCATAGACTAGTTTGAGTTGCAATAATTGTTGCTTTCTGTATTTGTGTCTCTGCGTCAGTGGCTCTAATGATCTTCCTCCTCATCTGGAGAGGATCAAGCAACAGGCTAATGATGCATTCGCGCGGCAGCAGTGGACTCAAGCCATTCAGCTCTACAGTCTGGGCCTCCATGAAGCCAGTCAAAATGCTATGCTGTACGGAAACCGTGCTGCTGCATACATGAAGCGAAAATGGTATGATAAATCCTTTTGATGCAAGAAGGGCTGCATGATTTGGTTAAAAAAAAATCATCACATTGTGATTATTTTGACTTTGGAAACAGTTGAAGAAGATGTGCACCGCACAATGCATGCAGCACATGCCAGGTTTATATTTGTTTAATTACATCCACAGCCTTTTGTGCTTTAAGGCAAGACACCACAGGTGAATAGGGTCGAATTTTAACTAGTTGATATCAGCATACTTTCCCCAGTTGATTAATTACAGTACATTTAAGACAATTGTTTTGTAGTACAAGTTTTCTAAAAATGTTTTGTTCAAATATGCAAATGAGACATTATCTAATTAAATATGTTCTAATTTGCATACATTTCCAGACCAGAAATGTAAGAAAATACTGTCAACAGTCAGAAAAAAATACATTTAGAAATAAAATGTTCTATAAATCAGGCGAATGATATGAACAAACCCCTCTGTAGGGCTTTCTATACTGCGCTTAACCCCGGGTTATCTTCGTTCTAAACACTGCTTTTAACCCCAGGTAAATTAATGTTTCACACTTGTAATTTAGAAGCAGGTTTAGCACCGCTTTTTACCCAGGGTTATGAACCCTGCTCCGGAACAGGGTTAGCACCCCTTTTGCGGTGTTAACCCCGCATTGCAGTGCCAAACTTGTACAGTGTGAAATGATGCGGTGTTCGACAGCTAGACTCTTAGCAACAGACAACCAATCGCGTACTCATATTTGCCTGCTTTGGACAGACACGGAAACACTGCGCATTGTATATAAACAGTAGATTCAGCGTTTGAGAGGAAAAGTATCACATGCTGACAGAAAACACGACAATTTTTTATTGAAGAAGAGTTTCATTCTTACCTTTTATAGTCCAAATTGTCCATTTAGTATAAACTCGATAGTACAGTCGGCAATACGAGGATGCGCTAGAGCTATGTAAACAGGTCGCGTGCTGCGTTTATCCAATCAATGACACTGACACCACAAATATGCAAATAGGCATGCAAAACCAGGGTTTAGGAATGTACAATGTGAAACGTTAATTGTTAACGCCGGGTAAATTATGAGCAGTGTAAAACGTGAGGCAAGATAATCCAGGATTTCATTTACCCAGGGTTTAGAATGACCCAGGGTTAACTATTTCAAGTGTGAAAAGCCCTTGTAAAACCCTTAAGAATATAGATAGGAATAAAACTAAAGTTTGGTGTATGTAAAGCTGCTGAAGTGGAGATTTCTGACTTACTGCCTTTAAAGATATGTATTGGCATTGAAATCTACAGACGCAAATAGATAAAGTGCTATAAAATACTTAAATGTGTATTTTGGTTGTTTTCTTTCCACTATTCTGAAAGAAGACATGTTATGTCAGCAAAACAGGCAAAAATCTCATATTAACTAGTGCAACAATGGTTTTGCCTTGTAGTGTCTTGCCTTAATAATTAGTGGTTTAATGTGAAGTGCATCATGTGGCTTTGCCCTCATCTCTGGCAGGGATGGTGATCACTATGACGCACTTCGAGACTGTCTTAAGGCCTTGTCCCTGAACCCAGGCCACCTGAAGGCACACTTCCGTTTAGCACGCTGCCTCTTTGAGCTCAAGTACATCGCTGAGGCTCTGGAGTGTCTAGATGACTTCAAGGGCAAGTTTCCAGAGCAGGCACACAGCAGCGCTTGCGACGCCCTCGACAAAGACATCAAGGCTGCCCTCTTCTCAAAGACAGAATCCTGTAGGTTCTTGTCTTGTCTGTCTTGGATCTTGGATTTTGTTTGTGCATGCATTTTAATAATCAGGACTCTGGATGTTTTTCATGCATCTGATCTAGCTGACGACAAAAAGGGGAACAGCTCCATCCGCTTGCATAATTTCAGCCGGAAAGAGTCCATCCCGGAGGATGAGATCGTTCTCAGAGAGCGAAGCTTCGACTACAAGCATCGCTACTGTGGCCACTGCAATACGACCACTGACATTAAGGAAGCAAACTTCTTTGGAAGGTCAGTTTACTGATGCATTATTCACCTTTAATGTAAATCTCCTGTCTCCGCCTATAACGCATGTCATATCTGCTGCTAAACGAGGATCTGAATATGAGACAACAGCACATGACTTGTTTGCTTGTTGCTCTACAGTAAAGGACAGTACATTGTGAGCGGTTCAGATGATGGGTCGTTTTTCATCTGGGAGAAAGAGACAACGAACCTGGTGCGGATCTTACAGGGGGACGAGTCTATAGTGAACTGCCTACAGCCGCACCCCAGCTACTGCTTCCTGGCCACCAGCGGTATCGATCCCGTGGTGCGACTGTGGAACCCAAGACCGGAGGTACGAACTGACTCCAGTGACATGCTTGTCACATCAGTGGCGTGTGTCATTATGAATGATGAATAATTGAAAGCTAACAGTGACTTAGGCAATATTGCGATTAAACTTTACCTCATGTAAACACAATACTAATCAAATATATGCAATTAAGCTCATAATCGTAATAAAATATGTGGCATATGCTGATTTTAAAGAAAAGCATCACATTTTTGGGGTGCTGAAAAAACAGTTCATGTTGACAATGTTGCACGACATGAATATAATACAGTATATTGATGGTCGAAAACATAGGAGTTGGCGTATGTGAATAATGGAGGTGAAAATAACCACAATTCTTAGTGAATAATCAGAATAATGAAAATTTCATTTAAACACGAGTGAAGCTCGTGTCATGTAAATATCTTACTGCGATTAAGTCCTTACTCTGATTATTGGAAATAATCACATTATTGATGCACATGTAAACTTAGTCAGTGAATCAATCTGAGTCATAATTTAGCATTTTAGTATTCAATTTTGATTCGATTTGATACACTGAACTAGGGCTGCAACAAATGATCATTTTGATAATCGATTAATTTGTTGATTATTTCTTAGATTAATCGGATGAAAAATCCAAAAATGGTCAGTTATTTAAATTTTAATTAAAAAAATAAATCCATTATTTACAAAATTCTTATTTCACATCCTGCCCAATGTTGTCCTCCAGATAATGTCCAAATGCCAAGTTGAAGATAGTTGGAAGATATACTCACTATAGTTGTGTTCAATGTAGGCAATGTGCAATTAAAGATTATGTGTAAAAAAGGAATTTAAACTCATTACTTACCATGTACCAAGTGGAAGGTAGAATCACTAAATTAAAAATAACTAGGGAAAACACATAAGCACACATATTGCATTTATACTCCATAACAATTAGTCAGTTTATTGTTACTGCTCTCATAAAAAAATTACTTGTTGCATGTAAAATTCTAAATAAAAATTTAGATTTTAGTCAGAATGTTTTAGTCTGATTGACAAGCCAGCACTTGCTCACTTGCTGTCAAGATGAGCCTATTGAATTGGTCAAAAACAGTGTGATTGTGATCGTTCAACCCTAAAAGCACTTAAAAAAGGTTTGTCAGAGTAAAAAGTAATTTTTCAGCTGTTAAAGGGGACCTATAATGCCCCTTTTCACAAGATGTAATATACATCTCTGGTGTCCCCAGAATGTGTGAAGTTTCAGCTCAAAATTCCCCACAGATCATTTATTAAAGCTTGTCAAATTTGCCCCTATTTGGGTGTGAGCAAAAACATGCCATTTTTGTGCGTGTCCCTTTAAATGCAAATGAGCAACCGCTCACAAAAGAGGGCGGAGCTTTAACAGCTCACGCTTCAGTTGCTCAACAACAACAAAGCTGGAGAATCTCACGCAGCCAAAATGAGGATTGTCAGTAACGGTGTTCATTCTTACATTGTTCAAACCGGAGTCGACACTGATGGAGAGACTCAGGAAGAAGTTACAACTTTTAGAATGAAACTGGACCTTTCTGAATGGTTAGTGGATAAATTTATGTAGTTGCTGTGGAGTTGATTCAACTCATCCACTAGCATGTGCCGTCATGTTCATCTTTTGTGCAAATCCAGCGTTGAATTTACCCTCGTTTGTGAAGCAGCTTTTGCCATGGCGTTAGAACTGGTGCACTGTTGTCACTTGCAAAAACAAAATGCTGGCGCCGTGGGTGGAAACGTGCAGATGAAGGGGTGGTTATATTATAATAAGATCCCCTTCCTATGTCTCTAGGGGAGCAAAATCTCAGCGGCTCGTTTTTTCACATGCTTGCGGAGAAGGCTTACCAGAACAAAGTTACTGGGTTGTCCTTTTTCCATTTTCTGGGTTGGTAGATACATCGGGGACCCAATTATAGCACTTAAACGGAAAAAGTCAGATGTCCCCTTTAAAAAAAAATACAGAAA
Source organism: Ancherythroculter nigrocauda (assembly GCA_036281575.1). Classification (NCBI taxonomy): domain Eukaryota; kingdom Metazoa; phylum Chordata; class Actinopteri; order Cypriniformes; family Xenocyprididae; genus Ancherythroculter; species Ancherythroculter nigrocauda. The sequence continues at coordinate 39,194,511 of VTFQ01000010.1, forward strand.
TTTTAAATGGTAGGATTTACAATCTAGAATTCCTTCCAAATAGAGCTATTCAAGTCATCTGGTGAAACTTCCTATATTTTTTCATATCGCAATGAATATCACAGAAAAACAAAATATTGCAATGTCATGTTTTTTCCAATATCATGCTAATGTATCTTGAGGCAAGAAAAAGAAAGACACACTACGTCAGACTGTTGATTGCACCAAAAGTAACTTCCAAACTTCTTTTCTCTTCTGTCTATCCTGCATGGCCGACCATCAGTCGGAGAATGAGAACTGTCGGGTGGTGGAGGACATGGAGAGTGCGGCCCAAGCCAACCAACGGCGCATGAATGCGGATCCGCTGGAGGTGATGCTGTTGAACATGGGCTACCGCATCACAGGCCTGAGCAGCAGAGGAGCCGAGGGCTCGGATGAAGACGACAGCTCGGAGGGCCAGGTTCAGTGCCGCTCTAGCTAGAACGCCGTCACGGACCTCCACACGCACCCGTCCCACATTTGAGAAGAGGGCAAAGCACCTTAGATATTTACTTTTGCAATTTCATTTCTTCAACGTGACGCTGAGTGAATGAATGTTGCCGCTCCGCACTATGCAGAAGTTGGAGAAGTGGGAAACACAATCGCACAATTCAAGTCAAGTCAAAAGCACTTACAGATTAATGTCCGCAAAATCATTTTAAAAAGCGCGCGCTAGAAGAGTGTTGGCGTACTGTCAGATTAAAGCTTGTTTCCAAAGTCGCAAAGCGCTTGGGTCTTTCTAATGCGGGGCTTGCTATTGGACGCTGTTGGCCATGATATTCTCATTTTCTTTCTTTTCCCAAATGAACTTAATCATCTTTATGAGCGCCAGAGGACAGTAAAAAATGAGTGTTAATAAAAGTATGTTTATAGGTCTGCAGCACTTTCTTTTGGAATATATTCTGGAAAAATAAATGGTGTTTATGTTCGACCCAGACTTGCATTGTGAATGTTCATCAAGTCGTGGTTTGCTGGGACTGAAAAATTTTGTTGATGATGATGATGTTTATTGTCAGATATTTTGGAAGGATTTGTTATTATTTTTTTACCTTTTTCTTCATCGGCACAAGCAGGATGTCTGACTGTTGCCCTTTCATCTTCATAGATGAACCTGAAAAGAGATGATAAAACAAGAATAAAGATGTGGAGAAGGGACTTTTCGCAAAGGTTATAACTTGCTATGAGAAGACAAGATTTAACTGCAGTTAAAAGAAACAGAATTGGGTTTATTTTGGGATATGTGTGTTTTTGTTTCACTGTGTTTCATCTTTTGAGATTTCAGAACAGTTTAGTGCAACATTTAAAAAAATAAATAACATTTCTGTTGTTGCTGTCATGATCCTTGGTGGGGGAATTTCCAGAAAGGAAAGCACATTATTTGACTTAAATGTACTCTTTATCATCAATGGTATGGCTTTTTGAACACCGTAATAATGTGACGGAGATAAATTCGATCGCTCTCATTAGAGTAAGTGGAGCCGTCAACACTGGAAGCACCGGTGTGTTGAGAAATTGAGTCCCCCCCCCCCCCCCCCAGGAATCGAGTCTCCTTTACGACCTTGAGTGATCCCATTGGTTCGACGTAGTATTTTTAGCACCTGATTCAAGCATTTCTGTATTTTTAGTTAGCTTATGTACCCGATCGGCCTGCTAGCTTAGCTTATATTATATTTTAGCTTATATTATATTATGTTTTTTGCTTCCAATATAGTTCCCAATTATAAGTTTAAAAATTAATGATGTTTAGCATGACAAGTAATTTATTAAAAATGTATTATAGTATTATTATATACTATACCACATTGCTATTATTGTGTAAAATTAATATTAAATTACTTTTACAGAACATAGTATGTTGCAACAATCCTTATCCTTATAAAAAAAAAAAAAAAAAAAAAAAACATTTTTAGGCATGGTTGTGTTTCCAGTTTGTTTTATTATGCAATATATTTCAAGCATGTTGTTTGTGCACTTAATGTAATAAACATCATATAATAGTGAAATTGGTTATAATTAGTCAAGATGTCTTGATAACAACTTTTGATCATGCATTACCACCTGAGTCTTAAAGGAGACCTGATTCCTTTGGGGGACTTGATTTCTCATGACACCGGACAAACATGCTGCACATCCATGTCTTAAATAAAATTAATTTATTTACAAATATCATAAGTGTGATTTTATTAATTGTTTATTGATTGTTACATTAAAGCCAGCTCATGATGTCTCTGTCCTGCTTTTGTTTTAATCATATATATAGGCCTACATGCAACCGATGGATTTCTGTTGGAAATAACATAGGAACATTTTCATTTCACTAAGGAAAAAGTGTAGCTTCGAGCTCAAGCTGATTGTTTGTGATCACTGAATATTCACATGATGCAGCTTCCAGTGCAGACTTGCTTCTCGCAGCTGATTGGACGCTTTGAATTGACGCAAATACGCTTGCCGCCAAATCCCTGTGTGCTACTTTGATGAAGTTGTTACGTTCACTTTCCCTGCTAAAGATTAGTCAAAGTCTGCTTTTTGCTGAATAGTTTTTTTTTTCTTCTAAAGTGTAATTCATTTCCTGTCATGTTGTGCCACAAACAGTGGAGAAAACCCGTGTCCTCTAAGGCCACCTGACCTACATACACTAATGAGGAAGGTGTAGTGCGCATCTAGGCCAGATGTGTTGCAAGGCCATGGATGTGTTCAGAATAGCATACTACTATAGTATATATACTTTACTATACATGTGTAGTATGTATGCTGTGCATATACAACCCAAATTACATTTGCAACCTTCCATTGCAGTTTTGACATTTCTATTTTGACTCATTTGATCAAATTCCATTAGTTATCAGTTAACATGAACTAATGAGGAAAAATAATTCTAATTCATTTATTAATCTTAGTTAATGTTAATTTCAACATTTAGTAATCAGTTATTAAAGTCAAATGTCACCTGATTTGACATGAACGGTTGTGTTTTTAACTAACTTAAACAAAGATTAATGAAAAATGTAACAAATGTATTGCTCATTTTTAGTAAATGTTAATTAATGCATTAACAAATTGGACCTTACTGTAAAGTGTTATCATTAAAACATTTTTACACAAAATTATTCACAACAACTATATGTATTTCCAAGATGATTACTGAATCCTGAACTGTAAAAAGTGTTAACCTGCAAATGTTACCTGACTTAACTCATATAAATGGTATACATTTTTGTATTTAGGTTGATTCAGTAATACTAAACAACATTTTTGTATTTGAAACCAGTTAGACCCAGTTAATTCAGATGTTCACTCAGTGTATTCTGCACAGTACTCAGTAAGTTGTAGTAGTATGTAACACAATCCACTTTGCTGTACGCAAGAAATGTGCCTTGTATTACTGGAATAATCTAGAACACATCCCAACCCAAAATCCCTCATATATTGGCCAGTATCCAGTCAGAAAAATGCACCTGTGCTCCACTTTTTACACTGTGAGCAGAGTACAGTTTACCATGCCATTAGGGTGATAAAGCAAATCGTATGGCAACCCAGATGTCACACTACAATATGGATGAATGCAATGATGGGAGAGGATGTTTCCTCTCCTCACCTGTTCTTATAATGCTGTGATTTAATGCATGAAGTCCTTTACACAGATCTGTACATGGGAAGAAATTATAAAGCCTATTTTTAAGACGATATATTTTTTGCACTGTGACATTTTTTTGACAGTTAAGGCATACACCCTAAAAAATCTTATTACCATAATACTTTTTAATCCCCTGTAAAGCAAAACAAGCAAAAATAATGTACAGTAAGTACATCATGGTATTATTTGTTGTACTGCTTTTTTTATTTATTTTTTTCTGACAAAAAGAAAAACTGGTAACACTTTACATAAAGCCTTTATGTATAATGCATTATAAAGGTATTATCTAATGCATAATCTTTTCATAAATCATTGTAACCAAAGGTAAAAATGCATTATACTATTTGCAGATTCCTTGTGACTTCTCAAATTGTATGTTTGTCATGTGTTTTAATGCATTATACTTTCTAAAGGCATAACATAAGCATTATAATGTATTATAACTGTGGTTACAATTATTCATGAGACCATATAATGCATTATAAGGTCTGTTACAAGGCATAATTAATGCATTAAAAAAATACTTATATATATATATATATATATATATATATATATACACACTGCCCTCCTTGGTGCAAATACATGAAAGTAACTTGACATTATCATTGATGACTAGCAATAATAATTTTCATTTCATTTAGCACACCTTAATAGCTTCAACAATTGATTGAAAATTAAGTTTAGAATACAATGAACCAATCAGAACCCAGTTTAGGTCAGACAGCTGCTAATGGTGGATATTTTGATGAATCGAAAATTTAAGTTTTTTCTATGTATAAACTGGTAAAAACTGTTCTATAAAAATGTTTTCATAGTTTGCGTTATTCCTTATCAGTGCAACATTATCACAAATTAAAAGGATTCATGCCAATATTGTCCAAAACCCCACTTTTCTAGGCCGTTTCCAAATTTTTGGAGGGCAATGTATATATATATATATATATATATATATATATATATATATATATATATGCAATTATGTACAAAATTATTACAAACATACATCTCACAACATATATAAAAAAAGAGGAAAAATATACAAAAAAATTGCATAAACAAAGGGGGAAAATTATAAAACAATTAATTAAAGTGACATTAAATTAAAGTCAAAATTAAAGTTTAATATTGTAGCACCCTATCGTTTAATTTAATTTATAAAATGTTCACAATTTGGCTTAGCTTTAGCCTATTTCTTTACATGAATATGATATTTTCCAAGTAAAATAATTAGTTGTACTTTTAGAATCAATGGTATCATGCACAAAAACAAATATAACTTCATACAATTCAATTTGTATTAATGTTCCAAACAACATATTGATAGGACAGTAATGAGAACCAGTCCTGCTCCGACGTCACGATGACGTCACCGCGCAGACTGTGATGGCGGATGTTACCGAGATCGACACGATGAAGCACTTCCATGGAGGTTTTGAGAAAATCGACAAAGAAATGAGCCGCTATCCGCACTGCATCGTCTGGACACCCATCCCGGTATTGACGTGAGTATCGACCGGAGATGTTCTGACGGATCACGTGCGGAACACAAACACATTCTGACAGGAAGCGCGCTATACTGTCACTATTGCTGTCAGCGCTTTCTGTCATGTTGTTCTCGGCTGTTGCGTTGCAGTGCTTTTAAGTACGCAAGTATAATGCCTGAATTATGGAACCCCATTTCTGCCACATACGAAATAATCTTGCCTTTGTAAAAGTCAATCACAATCATGGTTCGCATCAAAAGTGGAAATTATGAGCAGTAACTGATTACATGTAATCTGATTCCACAATTTAAGTACTTGAATTAAGATTATATTGCATTTTAAAATACTCGTAATCAGACTACAGTTACTATTTTATTGATTGCATGATTACATTACATTCTCACAATGGCAGTAAATTATTCATAATTCATTGATTCTCCTTACTGCTTTTTTTTATCTTTTACATTTTTCTTTCTATAAACGCCTACTGCTTACGTTCAGAAGCTCTTCCAGGTTTGTGTAATTACACACACTGACCAGCATTAGTCATCTTTTCATCTGTTAAAACTGAGACCCAGGCATTTGATATCTGGATTTACAGAAAGCATTTCACTTTTAAGAAGTGTTTTCTCAATACTGAAACATTGCATATCTAATGAACTCCTGACGAACACATTAATTATTATTTGAATTCAAATAAAAAAACAAACAAAAAAAAAAAAACACGTCCCAATATTTCCAGAGTTCGGGTTGTATATTTTCTTTTTTCTTTGTATTTTTATATCAACATTGTACAAGATTATTCAATTCAAATCAATGTGATATACGAGTTAGGTCAAAAGTAATCTAAAAGTAATCAAAAAGAAGTCAGACTATATTACCATAAATGTGTAAAGTAATGTTTACGTAATTTGAAAACCGAGCACTGATTATGACATACACTAAATCAAATTATGACATTTAAAAAAAGTTGAAATTCTGACATAAAAGTCATAATTATGACCTAAAATGCTATAATTATGACATAGAAAATCATAATTTGCACTTTTTATCTCATTATTATTTAGTATGTCATAATTATGGCATGAAAAAGTCAAAATGGTTAGTATTTCATAATTTTGACTTCATAAGTTGGACTTTTTATCTCATAATTATGACTTAGTATGTCATAATGTGCACTTTATCTCATTATTATTTAGTATTTCATAAGTTTGACTTCATAAATTGGACTTTTTATGTCATAATTGAATTTTTAAGTCAATTATGATTTACCAGAGCATGATGTTTTAAATGGGCTTTTGTATTTTATTAAAGAAACATTCTAGAAAACTGCAAATATACACACAGGTCTGAGGAGTATTTCTGTGTTAATGTGAAGATACACTGGTTGGTTTTGTTGTGTCTCTGCAGCTGGTTTCTGCCATTCATTGGGCACATGGGCATATGTACATCCACCGGTGTGATCAGGGATTTTGCTGGCCCTTACTTCGTTTCAGTGAGTTTATTTCTAATGATTCAGCTGATTTTAGCATGACTGCACTGATGCACTAATTACTTTCATTTATATTTCATACAGGAGGACAACATGGCGTTTGGAAAACCAACAAAGTGAGTTTAAAACTCTAGTGAATGTGATAGAGAGGAGTCATTATCATCTGCAGATATGAGATATAAAAATTTTCCCCCCTATTTTTTTCTTATTTATTTTTTTTCTGTCATGAGCAAAAAAAATGTTACCTATTTTTTCCCCTCTGTGGTATGTTGACAATTGCTGTATTGTTACATTATTATACACAAAAATTGTGTATTATAAACATGTCAACTCTGTATTTATTGCATTAATAAATAAATAAAGTTAAAATAGTGTGTTACTGATTTAATGCTTGTTGTTTCAGGTACTGGAAGCTGGATAAGAATAAAGTGTACGGCGGTGGAGCAAACGCCTGGGATGTGGCCGTGCATGAGGCGTCTGAGGAATACAAAACTAGAATGGTCAGATCTCTACTGTAATACATTCTTGTTATGTTGTCAATGACATGTCATTTGAGATCTGATTTTATGGTCAAATGTGAGCTGGAGTTGTTTTCATGAGATTAACCTATTTACACAATGCCTTATTGTTTAATAGAGTGGTGGAATTATGATGTCGCTTTGTATGCCAATCAGCAGAAAGCATCACGCTGGTTCCTTCAACAAAAACCCAGTAGGATTATCACAAAAAGCTCTGTGATCAACAAAAGTTTATGATACTTACATTTCAACGTCACCTACACTAAGCTTCCGAGTTCCGACAACTCTTTCAGTCTTTATCTAAAAACATTTTCCCTGAAAGTTTGAGTTCGAATAGTTTGTAAGAGTGCATTTATAAGCATAACTAATAAAAGCGAACTGAGCGAACTGTTCAGCATGATGATGTTTAATGTCGCCGACAGCCTCTCTAGTCTAATTTAGCAACCATCATTTTCAAGACGTAACAGCTAAATCATGGGTAGGTTAATACTGATGTATTTTATGTCGTAGAATAAAACATGAAAGTATCTTGAGCTTGTGTTAACAGGGACCTTATTTCAGCCGTTTAATCAAAATCTCATTCAAAAAACCCGATGGAACGATCTGTTTTTTTTGGGACGATGGAACCGGAAGTGCTAAAATGCGAACTTGCTTCCGGGTTTTGGCTTACAAAAATGTGTCATAGTTCCACCACTCTTATTTATATATATATATATATATATATATATATATCAATTTACCATATATTTATTATCATTTTAATATATTTAATAATATGGCTTAAATATGACTTTTGTTTTTTACAAAGAAAATATAATAAAAAATATGAAAACATTCTAATCATAATTATTATAAATAATTACTAATAAAAAACTTTAGTAATGTTCTCTGTCTAATTAATTTATATATTTATTTGCTTGTTCTTTTTTCATAGTCTATACAAAAAAAAGTTTTGTAATTTTGCAACCCAATTATATCACACAAACATAGCAACTTCCTAATATCTCTGTTTTGACATTCTTTTCCATTTTGTTTGTTTGTGACGTCCTCACTGCATTGCAGCACAATCTGTGTTGTGATAACTGCCACTCTCATGTTGCCATGGCTCTGAACCTCATGCGCTACGACAACTGCTCCTCGTGGAACATGGTCAATCTCTGCTTACTGTCCTTCATCCACAGCAAACATGTCAGGTGAGATGCAGGACTTTCAGTCTGTTTGAAGTCAGTGGGAAATGTAAATTCACCCTATCTCTTTTCTAAATGCATTTTATTGATTTTATTGTGAACAATTCATCCATTTGTTTTTGTTTCATCAAAATATCATAACTGGATCTTCCAGTGAAATGACTGCAGGGTTGCCAGGTTTTCACAACAAAATCTGCCCAATTGCTACTCAGACTAGCCCAAAACTAACCCAATTGCGTTTCAGGGGAGTTCCCCTGATAAAAATCACGTTCCAGGGCTTGAAATCCACGTTTTTGGCGGGGTTCCCCTGGTAAAATTCACATTCCAGGGGCTAAATATCATGTTATTTGGGGTCACTTCAACATGCGGACATGAAAAACAACCCATTGCAACAGTGTTAAAGTAGCCCAATTCATCAAAATGTCATAACTGGATCTTCCAGTGAAATGACAGCAGGCTTGCCAGGTTTTCACAACAAAACCTGCCCACTTGCTATTCAAAACTAGCCCAAAACTAACCCAATCGCATTTCGGGGGGAGTTCCCCCAGTAAAAATCGCGTTCCAGGGGTTGAAATCTGCGTTTTTGGCAAGGTTCCCCTGGTAAAATTCGCATTCCAGGGGCTAAATATCATATTATTTGGGGTCACTTCAACATGCGGAAATGAAAAACAACCCGTGGCAACAGTGATAAAGTAGCCCAATTTCATGGGAAAACCGCGGACTTGGCAACACTGAATGAGTCTTCTCTCTATTAAGGTATGCTGGTCTTCTCCAATCATTTAGTCCACTTAAACCCCGCCCCTTTCTTACAATCCACTGCAAGCTCGCATTCAGATCCACCTGCACTCTTGAGTGCCACGCCCACATTTCAACACCCAATCAACGAGCGATGCATAGAACCAAGTCCCGCCCTACATTTTTTCTTTTTCGTTTAATTTGGATGTATCTGTCAAAATCTGTCACTAATTTGTGTATTAATAATGGTAAAAATATGCATTATTATATTCATAGTTGTCACAACATTTTAGGTCTAATTATTATTTCTTCTGATGCTTCTGAAAAGTTTAGTTTTTACGTTATCTGTGATATTTAAAACAGCACTGTACTGACGAAGAGCGGCTGATGAGATTACAGTGGCTCTGTTCTAAATGCTTAGTCGCTGTTTCTTGCCTTCTGTGGGATTAAACCTCATGATGATTGATTTAATATGCTATACATAGCGCTTCTAAAACAAACCGCACAGGACACTCACAATTGATTGTGATAGTTTGATCTTAGCATGCTTTTAAGTTAAATATACTCAAACACATTGCTCATGCAAGTATTTATAAGTAAATGCAATGACGTTGCATCTGCAGTGTTGGTTGGATTGTTTCACTGAGCTCAATACATTCTGATTCCCGTCTCTGTGAAGGATTCATGCAACACTGCCATAGAATTTAGAAGTCAGTGTGTCCTTACCTTTGACTGAATGATTTATCGCAGTCGGCCGCCGTGTTTCCCCTTATATGTCACCAGTCCTCCACTGGGGCTCTCAGTGTTGTGATGTAGAGGACACCAGGACACACAAAATAAGGGTTTCTGGGGGAGAGAGGTGGATTGTAGGTTTCTTTGTAAGATTATCCTCAAAAATGAAAATTACTCACCCTCGTGTTGCTTCAAACCTGTGACGCTTTGACATTCTGCCTTTATATATGGTTTTGTAATGACATGAGGGTGAGTAAATGATGACATAATTTATATTTTTATTTGGTTAAACTAAACCCTCTATTGCTGTGTGTTTCTCTAAAAAGGTAATATTTTTTTTATCTACATGAGTCAAGTCACCTTTATATAGCACTTTATACAATATAGATTAAGCAGCTTCACAGTAATAAACAGGAAAATCCGATAGTTTCCGTGCAGTCAGATTGATAATATTAAGTGTGTTTTAATATTAAATGTCTTTTAAATCCCAACTAAGCAAGCCAAAGGTGACATCTTTTCCTTGTCCTGTAGCTTTGTGGGGTTCCTGAAGACCTGGCTGCCTTTCCTGATGATTAGTGGGGTTATAGTCACCATCGCCCTTGCTGTCAACCTGCGATGACGGAGGTTGGATGACAGGAGCATCAAACACGGAGAGAGATGTTGGACGGCCGTGCAGGGCACCTCAGGATCATTATGAGCCTCGGCTACAAGAAGCAAATCTGAACCTGAACTTTAATCATGCGACTGTACGACACTACATTGCTTCTGTTAGGAGATTCAGTCTGGCTGGTTGGGAATACAGATACCTCTTTGCAGACTATTAGTATCATTGTAAATAATTGAATTACAGGGATATTTTCCATTACTGCTTACATAAGCGTTTTCATTTGATATATTTGTAATATAATCATATCACATATATAGATGGGTCTAAATGAAACATGATGACAATTTCCTGTCAAGACTGTTGTGAAAAGTGATTCCATAACCAATAAGGAAGAATATGAGAATTAAGATCTAAGCATATGCCCCCCTCATAATTTTGTTTTGCCTCATTCTTAGAACTATTTGAATTTTATTGTGCATCAAAAATATGTCCATTTTCATCAGTTATTTTAATTGATCCAGGATGTTTACAGCCGAATATTGTTTTACTCTAATGAGAGTTTGTATATTTGATTATATGTCTTCATTTATATTATATGACCAAATACAAATGTATATCCATGTTTGTCCTCATTTTTATACAATGACCTCAAAAAGTATTTTGGAACTTAAAGGGTTAGTTCACCCAAAAATGAAAATTCTGTCATTAATTACTCACCCTCATGTTGTTTCACACCCGTAAGACCTTCGTTCATCTTTGGAACACAAATTACGAAAAACACAAATAGACAGCAATTTAATAATGACTGTCAAGTTAATTAAAGTTACTAAAAACATTATTAAAATAGTCCATGTGACTAAAGTGGTTCAACCTTAATTTTATGAAGCGACAAATTTGTTTGAATAAAGTCGTTTTTGTTTTTGCGCACAAAAAGTATTCTCGGATTTCATCAAAAATATCTTAATTTGTGTTCTGAAGATGAACGAAGGTCTTACGGGTTTATGTATGGGTGAGTAATCAATGACAGAAATTTCATTTTTGGGTTAACTAACCCTTTAAGATACACTTATTAAAGTACAAAAGCAAGGGTCAGTTGTTGCAAAGAAAGATAGCACAAGTACACGTTCGTCCGGTTTGAAATGCCAAAACAATAGATCTAGTGCTGGATCTTTTCTCTTTACTAGCGTCATTTTCCTTCATGATGTTTGAAGTGTTTTTACTGGATGTACAGGTGCTGGTCATATAATTAGAATATCATCAAAAAGTTGATTTATTTCACTAATTCCATTCAAAAAGTGAAACTTGTATATTATATTCCCTTCATTACACACAGACTGATATATTTCAAATGTTTATTTCTTTTAATTTTGATGATTATAACTGACAACTAAGGAAAATCCCCAATTCAGTATCTCAGAAAATTAAAATATTACTTAAGACCAATACAAAGAAAGGATTTTTAGAAATCTTGGCCAACTGAAAAGCATGAACATGAAAAGTATGAGCATGTACAGCGCTCAATACTTAGTTGGGGCTCCTTTTGCCTGAATTACTGCAGCAATACGGCGTTGCATGGAGTCGATCGGTCTGTGGCACTGCTCAGGTGTTATGAGAGCCCAGGTTTCTCTGATAGTGGCCTTCAGCTCTTCTGCATTATTGAGTCTGGCATATCGCATCTTCCTCTTCACAATACCCCATAGATTTTCTATGGGGTTAAGGTCAGGTGTGTTTGCTGGCCAATTAAGAACAGGGATACCATGGTCCTTAAACCAGGTACTGGTAGCTTTGGCACTGTGTGCAGGTGCCAAGTCCTGTTGGAAAATGAAATCGCATCTCCATAAAGTTGGTCAGCAGCAGGAAGCATGAAGTGCTCTAAAACTTCCTGGTATACGGCTGCGTTGACCTTGGACCTCAGAAAACACAGTGGACCAACACCAGCAGATGACATGGCACCCCAAACCATCACTGACTGTGGAAACTTTACACTGGACCTCAAGCAACGTGGATTGTGTGCCTCTCCTCTCTTCCTCCAGAGTCTGGGACCCTGATTTCCAAAGGAAATGCAAAACTTTGGACCACTCAGCAGCAGTCCAGTCCTTTTTGTCTTTAGCCCAGGCGAGACGCTTCTGATGCTGTCTGTTGTTCAAGAGTGGCTTGACACAAGGAATGCGACAGCTGAAACCCATGTCTTGCATACGTCTGTGCGTAGTGGTTCTTGAAGCACTGACTCCAGCTGCAGTCCACTCTTTGTGAATCTCCCCCACATTTTTGAATGGGTTTTTTTTCACAATCCTCTCCAGAGTGCGGTTATCCCTATTGCTTGTACACTTTTTTTCTACCACATCTTTTCCTTCCCTTCGCCTCTCTATTAATGTGCTTGGACACAGAGCTCTGTGAACAGCCAGCCTCTTTTGCAATGACCTTTTGTGTCTTGACCTCCTTGTGCAAGGTGTCAATGGTCGTCTTTTGGACAAATGTCAAGTCAGCAGTCTTCCCCATGATTGTGTAGCCTACAGAACTAGACTGAGAGACCATTTAAAGGCCTTTGCAGGTGTTTTGAGTTAATTAGCTGATTAGAGTGTGGCACCAGGTGTCTTCAATATTGAACCTTTTCACAATATTCTAATTTTCTGAGATACTGAATTTTGGATTTTCCTTAGTTGTCAGTTATAATCATCAAAATTAAATTAAATAAACATTTGAAATATATCAGTCTGTGTGTAATGAATGAATATAATATACAAGTTTCTCTTTTTGAATGGAATTAGTGAAATAAATCAACTTGTTGATGATATTCTAATTATATGACCAGCACCTGTATGAAGTCAGTTCTCCTCAAATAGGGGAACCACATTAACTATTCACATGATCCACTAACCACAAACAACCACAAGACTGTTTTCATCTTCAACACTGCATCTATTATTTTAGCATTTCAAAGCCAACAAACTTTTTTCTGTCAGATGTTTTGATTGTAAAGTGTGTTTGAGCATCTGCTATATATTTGAGAATTTAATGCATGAGAAAGGATAGAAGAAATCAGTGCAATTTACATAATCAGAAAGAAAAAGCTGCTCTAAAAATGTTCTTAATGATCACACTACATATAGGTACTATCCTCAGTACTCTGAATGGATGGATGTGTTGTGAAATATATTCAGCTCCACCCACCTCTGCTTATACAGCCAAGATCAGGAGGTGTTTCAACGTAAAACTGTTAGTAATGAGCTTCTAGAGTGAGGAGGACAGTGTCATACTACACGCGTGCTGCCTACTACAGCATGTGCACTTACACTGAAGCGCGCAGCCCGTGAAGACGGTGATCAGATGCTCCGGACAGTGAGTGTGAGAGTTTGGATGATGCCGCCGGCTGTGCCGCTGACGCTTGTCTGCGCGATGCTGTGCGTCTCCACATGCGTCGCGTTGTGTCCGCCGCGCTGCGAGTGCTCTGAAAGTCAACATACGGTGCGCTGCGCGTCTGTCGGGCTGTTCCGTATCCCAGCCGCGATCCCGAGCGACACGAGCAGCCTAATCATCACCGGAAACACGATTCCCAGACTCGATCACAGCGCGTTCAACGGACTGCAGAACGTCACCCACCTGAACCTAAGCAATAATGGGTAAGAAATAACATATGGTCAGTAAATATCTATCTATCTATCTATCTATCTATCTATCTATCTATCTATCTATCTATCTATCTATCTATCTATCTATCTATCTATCTATCTATCTATCTATCTATCTATCTGTCTGTCTGTCTGTCTGTCTGTCTGTCTGTCTGTCCGTCTTGTCTGTCGCTCTATCTGTCTGTCGATCGATTTGTCTGTCTGTCTATCTATCTATCTATCTATCTATCTATCTGTCCATCTTGTCTGTCACTGTCTATCTGTCTGTCGATCGATTTGTCTATCTATCTGTCCATCTTGTCTGTTACTCTGTCTGTCTGTCAATCGATCTGTCCATCTATCTATCTATCTGTCTGTCCATCTTGTCTGTCACTCTGTCTATCTTTCTGTCTATCTATCTATCTATCTATCTGTGTCTGCCTGTCTATCTTGTCTGTCACTCTATATGTCTGTCGCTCTATCTATCTACTTGTCTATCGATCAATCTCTCTATTTATCTATCTATTCTGACAGTAATTTAGTCATGTGCTCTTTCTTTTTTGTGTATTCCACCATTTAAAATCCTCTTAAAATGCGTTTAAAAATTTTTAAATCCATTGAAAAACTTTTTCCATTCTTTGTCAGCATTATGGAGATTGGATCGCATGCGTTCTCCTCTCTGCACATGCTGCGTTCTTTAATCCTGAACAACAACCAGCTTGTGCTCATCCATCCAGAGGCGTTCTCCGTGCCTGGAAGCCCCCTGCAGGAGCTTAGCCTCCGCTCGTCTCTCTTCAACTACACATCTCTGACTGACCTCATCACCGCCCTGCGCTGGGGCGAGCTCACAAATCTGCTGCGCCTCGACCTGTCAGGCAACCGCCTTGTCCTCTTACCCCCGGGGATGTTCGCTCCTTTGCCGAACCTGCAGCATCTAAATCTGAACAACAACTCTCTGGTGGCCGTCTACAACAGCACTTTCTCTGGTATTGATCAACTTTTGGAGCTGGACTTGACCAGAAATGCGTTTAGAACTATCAGCGATGAGGGTCTTCACGAGTTGGAGAGACTCGGTCGGGTCCGTCTGCTGTTGGGTCAGAATCCTTACGTGTGCACGTGTGAAGTGCAAGAGTTTGCAAATTGGCTAAATAGTTCAAAGGTCAGGGTGGGCGATGCGGACAGGCTGTATTGCGAGTTCCCTGCAGCGCTGCGTGACATGTCTTTGCGGGTTCTCAGTGCACAAGCGTTGGGGTGTTACGGTAAACCGTATGAAGAGATTACCAACTTGTCCCTACATACTTCCTACGTGTTCCTTGGATTAGTGCTGGGATTCGTTGGCATGGTATTTCTACTTGTCGTCTACCTCAACAGAAAGGGTATCAAGAAATGGATCACAGACATACATGAAGCATGCCGAGATGTGCTGGAGGGGTATCATTACCGTTATGAAATTGACTCTGACCCACGACTGGGCCATGTTCCAAATATTAACCAGGGTCGGCCTCGAAATGACCCGCATTTGGGGCACATCCCTTCTGACGCCCGTATCACACAGATGCCGTCGGATGTGACACTATAACTGGACTGCAAATTGCTGCACAACGAACCCATTTTTATAGAAATGTTTATAGATATTATGTCCTGATATTTCAGTCTGTAGCAAAGTGGAAAAATCATGGAAAATTATTTGTCATTGAGACTAGTGGTCAGCAGATATTATTAACTAGAGAGATGGCTGGCTGATGGCTTATGTAATGCCAATTTATGCATGATGTAGGCTAATACAATATATATTTGATATATACAGTATATATTTGACCAGTGCAATAATTTTTGGTCTGTTTTCCACAAGGAGAAATTGTAAAAAATTGCAAAAAATGCTGGGTTAAAAAAAAAAAAAAAAAAGTTGGGTTGAAAATGGACAAACCCAGTGGTTGGGTTAAATGTTTTCCCAACGTGCTGGGCAGTTTTATTTAACCCAACTATTGTTTAAAAATGACTATATGGCTGGCTTAAAATGAACCCAACATAGGTTGGAAATTAAATATCAGACACATAATTACTAGAGGCAACAATAATGATCAAAAGGTAAACATTTATTAATAAGCAATTTAATAAATGTTTATTGTTTAATTATTATTGATTAAACTTATTAATAAAAGGTAATTTATTAAGCATATTAATATTAATTCCCAACATACTTTGGGTTCATTTTAAGCAAGCAATACAGTCATTTTTAAACAATAGTTGAGTTAAATAAAACTACCCAGCAGGTTGGGCAAATATTTAACCCAACCGCTGGGTTTGTCCAATTTCAACCCAACTTGGGTTGTTTTAACCCAGCATTTTTTAGAGTGTATACTTTATCTACTAAAGATTGAATTTGTCAATGTGTAGGATTTCACTAGCATTAACCGACATGGACTAAAAGCCACAAAACACATGTATATCTATATGCTGAAATTATTACTTTTTCACAATATTTACTAAAATATCTGAAAACTGTGTATTATCCATTGTCTGTTGATAATCAGCCAGTTTTAATGAGCTCAAAACACCATCTGATTTATCAGTCTATTGTTGTCTTGCCAAACTTTCAAGGTTTATAAGGAGACCTGAAGACGCACTGAATGACTTCTCATGTGCATCTAACCCTATCTGACTGAATTATACTCTCCATTATATTTCATAACCTATGCAGCAGATTGAAACGCTGCTCTCCATCACATTATGAGGTGCAGCCCACAGCATTCGCTGCTAGATTGCGTCCTCAATATTTCGCTACGGTTGAGGAAAGGAGGGAAATGAAGGGGTGTATTGGGGAAAATGGGGCACAATGAAGGATTTGGAGTCTAATGTTCCCTGCGAGCACATAGTGAATCTCTCCGTGTGCATGTGTGCTTGCTAGAGCTTGGAACTAATGACTGCAATTGATCAAGACCAGACAGCTCATATTAATCTGTGTCTGCACTTTTGGCAAAGCAGTATATTACAGCATGTTTGGGGGGGAAAAACCTCACCCCTGGTGTGTGTGCATACACAGTTATAGCATAATATTAAAACGTTGTCCACTCAAAGGAAACTAAAATGCTTCTGTTGCTATGTGAAACAGTGTCAATGAATCTGTAGTTCTCATTTAGAGCATTTATTATAGCCTATATGCATAATTCCACAGAGAATACATAAATGTTCCCACTGCTTTTGACCAATGAATTTCCATGACATTTTTAGTCATTCATGATTTTTAAAAATCATCTTCTCAGGAGGGAATTCTTAACAGCTGAGCAAAACCAGAAACTCAAAATTTATATAACTTTTTAAGATTTCTATTTGTTTCAAAACTTTTTTTTTTTTTTTTTTTTAGATCTGGGAATCACGATTTTAAAATTTCCTGTTATTTCCAGAATTTCAATGACCATGGGAATTATTTCATTCAGGACCTGTTTCAACACCCAGGAACACATTTTCCATTTCTTTTCTATTATTGTTGAAATTGCATATATATTTTTATTTGAATGGACTGTTACATTGATTTAAGATACTGTAAAAACAGTACATTTAGATAAGCACTGCATGACCCTAATGCAAATAATGGATTTTAGATCAAGAGAACTTCTTTAAAACAATAACCTGTTACAAATGTATTTTTGAGTTTGGTACATGACAAATACCTCAGATTATATTATTTGGAGTTATAGTCAAGAATGAATGACACTTGTAACATCATGAAGTGAATGTTTGAATTGTTTTTATTATTATAAGAACATACACAAATTAACCAAGAACATACTTTTCCACACTTTGCTGTATAAACGCTGAAAATATGTTTTTTGCTTGATTAAAAGGAAAGCAAAAGTCAATGAGCAAAAAGTACCGTATCTAGGAGGTTTAAGCAACATCCGTTTAAAGCCCTGACGTCACTGCTTACCTGTAAGTGGGCGTTGGATTTACCTGTAGCCGCAGGTAAAATACGGCACGGCGGGGCGAAGGAACGAAGCTTACCGATCAAAGCTTTAGTATGAGCAGAATCTGAAAGCGCGTGTTGCGCGACGAAATCGACACGTTTGACCCATTTTTACTCAATGAATCAAAACAAAGCTCGATGAAGTGGACGTTTTAAGGAGTCAAAGGGAAAATCTTTCACACTCGGCTACTTCCGCGATCTTGAACGACTAGAAGTTGCCTTCAAAACAATTGAAGATTTCATCCGAGCCTATGCGGTAAGTCTGACACTTTGACAAACCATCTGCTCTGCGAACGACGCGAAGCGACTCACTAGAACGCTCGCAATCAATGGAACCTAGTGGACGCGTTCTAGTTTGGCCGCTTGCATTGGGTGTAAGGGGAATTTTTTAAATGATGATAGCCATTAATATTTCTGTGAAGTCGATAAAATGTTTGTCTTTTACAGCCATGGCATACAGACGAGAACAGTTAGAGACATTTAAGACTAAACAATTTAAGACTAAAGCATTTAATATTGTACTTGACAGACAAACTGCATTTTGGCAATAAAGGCAATTCATATAGGCTATTCCATCTGTTAAAAATCCAAATCAAGTGTTTGGTACTGACAAGAGCGCACTTTACAGGCCTGCTTTATGTCCGCTTAACTCTATGTATACTGATAATGACCAGAAACAAATAAGCAGACATTTCTATACATTTATAGACTATCTGTCAAAGGTTGATGACAAATGACAATACTTATCATCTATATCTGGCATTCGCAGTTTGGATGGCATGTTGCTTTCTGAGAATCGATGACCATATTCAGGGAAAACACATCTCTCATGACAAAGAACGCAAACTTCAAGTCAAACACTGACTGTATGAAAGGTGAAGACGCAAGGGAGTGTATTTAAAATGCATTTAAAATGAATAACTTGATGATCGAGTAATTCCTGCCCACCAAAGGAAACCCTCTTTCCTAAATTTAAACATGCTAAGCAAGAGCTACATAAGATGTAGCTCAAGATTTGCTCTTTTTTCATGTGCAATATTAATATCTTGATATGGTTGTGCTGATATAACAGCTCCAAACCATGTTCACATTGTCCAGGCTTGTATAAATAAACAACCATTCTATGTTATCTAGATACAGATCAGCTTGCTGGTCACATAATTGAAATGCCTTTTGGAGCACAACGCTTGTAGACACAGTGTGAAGGTGTCCACTGCGCGGTAGTTTGACGCAGTTGGGCAAAGTAGTATATTGGTGCAATGTTGGTGATTTCATTATTTGATTTCACCACTGCCATTGCACGGTTGTGTTGTATTTCTATTATATCTCCAGGGTTGAGGAAGTCATTGTGCAATGAATCTAAAATGAAGAATTCAAAGCCTGTTTAACGCTGATGTTTATGTATGTTAACTAAATAACATTGGTTATTTTTCTTTGCAGTCAATGTGATTTTTTTTTTTTTCTGCTTCTGCTTTGAACATTTCTTTGAAATACTGCATAACAAGGCCTGTTTCACATATCTTTCATCTACAGAGTAACTGCAACAGCATACTTAGGTATTTACTTTAATGACAGCCATAAATGACAAAAATGGTTAGGCTATTGAGAACTACAATCTTAATGGTAATGCAATTTACTTTACATGAGGAGAAAGACCACATTAATATATAAGTCGTAATTAAATGGCCAAATCTGAATTTGATGTTGAAAACTGCTTAAATTGCCTAGTTTCAATCAGATTTTCTGATGAATAAGTGCTGTTTGCTTTTCAGGTTTATCAAACCAGACAGGCGTCTTTTTAAATTGGAAAACATGTTGATGATTCTGTATTTTAATCATGCATGCAGCGTTCAGCAACAACGGGCTCAGCTCATCTTTACATGCATGAGCCCATTCTACGATTGTGCTGCACTGTTTATGTGTGCAGTGTGAATTCTGCAACCTGATAATATTGGCTCTTTTTAAGTGAGATGTTTGAAACATGCCTAAGAATCAATGTTTTGTGAACTTTCTCAGCTCTGATAAATCTTGATGCATTAAAGGGTTAGTTCACCCAAAAATGAAAATTCTGTCATTAATTACTCACCCTCATGTCGTTCCAAACCTGTAAGACTTTCGTTCATCTTGGGAACACAAATGAAGATCTTTTTGATGAAATCTGAGAGCTTTCTCGATCGAGACACGATCGCTTTATATCATGAACAGATTGAATTTAGGCTTTTATTCACATATACACATTGATCAGTTAACAGAAGCTCAACTGAACCTGCTTGTCTAACGAGAACAAACGCATGATGGTTCTCGCATGCATCAAGAAAACATGCTTGAGCTTCCATTTACCACAACTGATGTGTGAGTTGATGAATGTTTATATGTGAATAAAAGCCTAAATTCAGTCTGTTCATCATATAATGTGATCGTGTCTCTTCAGAAAATTTGGACTAAACCACTCAATTCATATGGATTAGTTTTACGATCTCTTTATGATCTTTTTGAAGTGTCAAAGTGGTAGTTGTGTATGCTGTCAATGGAGGGACAGAAAGCTCTCAGATTTCATCAAAAAGATCTTCATTTGTGTTCCAAAGATGAACGAAAGTCTTACAGGTTTGGAATGACATAGGGTGAGTAATTAATGACAGAATTCATTTTTGGGTGAACTAACCCTTTAATGTCCACATTCCTGCAGGTCCTGAATGTGGTGAGTTATGCCTGGCCACAGCACAGGAACACATCACAAGACGCGTCCTCATAGCTCAAGCCGTTCTAAGGCTGATGGCTACAGGCAAAGCCGCACATACTCCAAGGACAGCAACACGAGCCAGGAGACCTACAAGGAGAACTACAGCGAGCAACCTCGTAGCATAGACTCGCAGTTCCCCCGTAAAACCCATCCTCACTACGCCAATGGACGAGGCTCGGAAACCCTGGGCTTTATACCAGGATCTGCAGACTCTCCTCAGGGTACTCAAGCATGTGGCTCGTGTGCCTCCCTCGGCTGGAGTGGATGCAAAGCTCTGCTGTGCTGCATTCTCACCTGTGGGCTTTATGGGTCGCGGAAACCTTGCTTGCCACCCAATGAGAGCTCCACCGACAAACCTGAGCCAGAAACCAGGAAGCCAAATGGAGTGGCACTGTCCAACCCCACATGTGGTGTAAGCCTTGAACCCAGCAAGCCGAGGCAGCTACCGAGCTCTGGCAGCTTCAGGTATGGCGACGTCTACTTTGCTGGCAAGAAGGTGGAATACCCTGTCAACTCAGAGGCACCTCCACGACGGACCAGGACAGCCGGGAAGGGTGACAACCAGCGACCTATCAGTAATACCAGTATCTACTCTAGGGAGGATTTGGATCTAGATGACCTGGATGATGGCGGTACAGATATCGACTCGCTAATCACTAAAAAGCTTCTAGAACTTTATAAAATGCACCAGATTGAGCAGCTGGCAAAATGCACGTCTGATGTGTCCTTCTCCCGTAAAACCAATGAGATCAGCGATCTGATCAACAGCATTGCTCAGGACTACAACTTGGAGGAGCAGGAAGCAGAGTGTCGGCTGGTGCACGGTGTCATACGCATCAGCACCCGCAACAAGTCCTCAAAAGGTTACAAAAGCAAAGACTATAAATCGCATGATGCAATGCAGCATACTAACGGGAGGAGGGATGGAACGCTGCCCGACAGTGGGAATGAGACCATGACCTTTACCTTTAGTGATGGTAAGGGATGGTAGTTCTGTTTGTAAGAGTGTCAGTAGGGAACGATGCTGTTTGAATGTCTTTTGATGACATTACTCTTTCCCTGCAGGGGATCCCGAGGTGCTAGTGTCAGAATTGACACCGTCAGATGAGCTTGCCCGAAAGATGAGAGGCCACAGTGGGAAAAGTAAGTGTCAATATTCTTTTTGTTCAAGTACAGCCCCCATGTTGAGGCCAATTCACACTGCACCGGCAGATACCGACCAAAGGCAACAGACACCTTTGCCATGTTTTGTCAGATCAATGCGTTACCCATGTCAGTGTCTATTTCCATTCGTTAGTGCTTGTTTTTGCTGATTGAACATGTTGAATCTGCATTTGTCATGTCTTGGAATGTCTGAAAAGTGACATACTGTAATCTGGTGACTGTCGCCATTGGTCGGCGACACTGAAATAGCCTTTTAGATGGCTTGATGTGAAAAGATACTCCCAGCCCATGGTGCCATGTCAATCCTGTGTTAGGATATGAACATGGTGGAATTGCACCCTGAGGATGGGGTATTCTTTTCTCAATGCCCTATTGTAACGGTTCCATTTCCAAACATTTCTCATTCTCTACTTTCAAATTGGCATTCCTGCCTTTGATCTTCACCCTCCAAAGAATAATGCCCTCACCTGCCCATCCCTTCCCCATAAACTCTAGTTGCTGGGCCTAAAGCTTCTAAAAGCTGAACACTGAAGCTTCTAACCTCACTTTACAAGCGTTCTTGAGGGGCCTTAGCTTGCCTCCAAGCAGTTTATCCTGTATTCCTCCATATCGGATCACATCTACCATTCCTCACATAATGGTGGTGCTCTCATTATGTAACCTGTCTGGAGGTCTCACTTTTCTGTGTAATTGTTGTGCTATGGAATCTTTCTATGCTGGAGACGTGTACAAATGTGGGGTGTCTTTACAAACTATACAAAACTATATACTGAAAAATGTTTTTCCTTAAAATTGTAGTTCAGTTCTATTGATTATGCAGTCACATGTAATGTTGCTCTGTGAAATTTCACAGGCGAAAGAAAGCGATACCAGATGGCAAAACACCATGATTGAAATACGTTAATAATGACGACGAAATAAACATCCAAAGCAAATGAACCAACACAAAGGAATCATTTTATAATATTGTAGTTTTATACAAAACTGGTGTACTGGTGCCTTATTCAAAACTGGAGTAAATAACCATTAGAACTAGCGCCATCCATTGTGGATGTACCATTTTGCTTTGTTGATAAGTTACGAATCTCCACCCACAAAGAGGTCACTGCTAAATCAAGAGGCTTTCTATTGTACGACACTGTGAATTCACGTGTCAAAGTTCAC
This sequence comes from Ancherythroculter nigrocauda, assembly GCA_036281575.1. NCBI lineage: Eukaryota > Metazoa > Chordata > Actinopteri > Cypriniformes > Xenocyprididae > Ancherythroculter > Ancherythroculter nigrocauda. The sequence continues at coordinate 39,217,561 of VTFQ01000010.1, forward strand.
CAAACTCGAAATATTCTTGTAGGGAAATTTTGCTACAGGAAGTCCATCATTGTGCCAATTCCCATTTAAATGACTGGATTTCGCCAACTAAATTTCATGAGCCACGCTATGTGACTGTATCTTTTATTCGCAACATTTGTTGCATGCAGAGTTGTACTCTGCAGTTTATACATTAACTACAAAGCACTTATAAATAACATGTTCTTCTCCTTCACAGATTACTACTCGAGCTCGGCCACAGACTCATCAGGGGCTCCGCTATTGCGCTAACACGCCAGCTGTTCTCTTTTAATTACTACTGCCTAACTAGTGTTCATCTACTGTCCTTGTGCTCCTCTCATATTTCAGTGAAAGCAGTTATTATGCTAAGGACAGTTTATGTTTGTTTGAATGCCCAAAGACTGCTGTTGTCCACTCAGATTTAGGCACAGCTTTTGTCATGTTGCTACAGAGTGTAATGTTAAACAAATGTTGCACGTGATGGTTCCCTACTACCCTCGCCAGAAGCCATGCGGATAGTAACATAATGGACAAGTTCCCAACCATCAGCATCAAAGGGTATTTAAGTATTGGATCTAATTATTTTTCTGGAGACAAGAGTCACTGCTGTCGTCCTAAGTGGTGATGTATCTATTAATATGCCTGTTTTGAGCACTGATTAATAGCAACAATGAGACTTCAATCAGTTGCTGTTCATCGGACTGCTTTGCTCTGGTAGCCCGTCCTTCAACTGTCACCTTAGATGAACAACTGTTCTTTGTTTATACGATTTAATGCAATTTAATGTTGTTTTGGGACTGTTCACGGTCAGATGATACACCTACATCTGAAATGGTGAAATGTCAGTTTTGAAATACCTTGTATAGATGTAGTTTTTTCATAACTTTTTTTGTATTGAAATAAAAAGGGAATTTCCCCTCATTTTTTGTTTTTACTCGTTGTATTAATTTAAACTATATGCTACATTTTGTCTATTAAAGTGAGCGCTGTTGTTTTAGAAAACAAATCTAGTTCTGTGTAACATATTTACACTCGTACGTGTTAACCACAGAAAATTTCTCTGTCTTTACCGTGTAGCATTTTTCTCAGAAGATTGCATTGGTGTCCGCCTCCTCCCTCTGTTTCCCTCAGGTCACTGTGCTATGAACTTGTTTGGCTGGTTTGACAATAGAAAGGAAATAAAATCCTAGTGTTTGTTAGAGTTGTACATTGCGGAGGAGGGGCAAACTCCAGAGAAAATTCCCCTTTCAACTGTCCTCTTTTTGACACGATGCCGTCTACTGTAAAGCAACTTTTCTGATTTACTAGTCAAGCTACTTTTCTGATATCTGAAATACAGTTTTTAAAAATTAATGGAAAGAAATTACTACTAATACTTTTTTTTTTTTTAAAACATGGGAACTAAATGTGTATTGCTTTTGGATTGTAAAATGTTTCAGACCCAATTAATAGCATGAAAAGTACACAGATGAAAAATGTGTGAGATACATGATAAATGAGATACAATTACATAGAATTAGATGAATGAATCTAGCATGAACATCTTTCTTGTCTGATTGTTTGGTCAGAATGGCACAAGTTCAGATATTTATGCAAGATAAGACTGAGAATCCAAATAATTTTATTTCTGAGATAAATAAATGCCATAGTAAAAGTCATGTGACAGCAATGTAGTGGACTACTATTTCAAATGGTTCTTATTCTACAGTGCATTGTTGCATGCCATGTACATGCATTGTAGAAATTTAAGTAAAACAGCTTTTTTGTTTGTTTATGTTGGCCGTAAAGGGATAGTTCACCCAAAATAAAAATTCTGTCATCATTTACTAACCCTCAAGTGGTTCCAAACAGTTGATGGACCCCACTGACTTCCAATGTATTTTTTTTCCCATCCATACTATGGAAGTCAATGGGGTCCATCAACTGCTTCCAACATTCTTCAAAACATCTTCTTTGGTGTTCAGCAGAAGCAAGAAATTCATACATGCTTGGGACAATTTAAGGGTGAGTAAATGATGACATAATTTTCATTTTTGGGTGAAATAACCCTTTAATCATCACAAGAGGGCACCATAGTACACACTATCATGTGATCATGACAGAGGAACCTGAACTAGAGCCACTACACACTGGATGATTCAAGACCAGCTGAGCGAGAGAGAGAGAGAGAGAATGTGTGTGGTCATGACATAAGTTAAGATTATTCAGTTCTTTCTTTGTCATTGGTTTTGTCAGGGTAATCTGTACATTCAGTACTATTGTGTAGATTTTGTAAAGAAAATGTCCATATGTCCAAACTTTTACATTTAGACCATGTACAAAATAGCATACTACTTGTACTAATTCTGCAATATATATTGCATTTTGTGTGCATACTCTATGTAAATACATAAAATGTGCATAACTTTTGTCCATGCATGCTAAGGTCACACTATCCTACAATGCAATGTAAATTCTAACACATTTTGGATTAAAAATACAAATGAACCATTTTTGTTTTTTAATTTGCTAACATGCAATGTTTGAAATGTTTTAGAATTACAAACAGTTGTACATGTTTTTTTTTTTTTTTTAAATTAAAAAAAAAAAAAACAGGCATAGTGTGTGCTTTACAGTATAGTTGGTGGTACTAGAGTGGTGCTCTTGGTCTGGGCCTGATTTATATATATATATATATATATATATATTGCAGCTCAATTTATATCCTGACATCACTAAAGCGACTGAAATGGAATTTCTTGTAAGTCACTTGAGCAATCATCTGCTATAAAAACAAATGTGTAAGTACGTGCTGTGCAAACGCTGCATCTACCTTTGTGCCGCTGACCCTGTAGTGTCACCATGTGACTTCCTCTGCGTACACGTAATGGCAGACACAACTTTTTTTTATCACTACAATTACACAATTTGACCATTTTCAGAAATAAAGCTGTATAACACTAGCAAAGCATGAGGCTGCAGAAACTATTGTTTGCAAAGCTTTTGACAGGTTAAAAATTGGTATTGTGCGCATTGTGCTGTGTTGTATATACTTTGGCAATTGTAGCGAATCATGTGGGTGTTCCATACCGTGCACAGTATACATGTATGTATATTCGTGCATGTATGAGAATTCTGGTGTAGTTAATCACATGTTCCATTAACATTTCACAAACACATATTTTCAACATTAGATCTATTGTTTTAGCATTTCAAACTGAACAAACTTCTTTTTTTGTCAAGCGTGTATGTTCATCTTTATTCTTTATAGAGTAAATGACATTTGCTTTAGTATTTGCTTTGATAATGACGTTTTCTCCAATTTTAAATTTTTTTGTCCCCGAATAAAATTTTTGGGGCTGATGCACAGTGATTAAAAATTTAAAAAATCTTTTAGGGTTTTAAAAAAAAATTATAAAAGTGATTTAGAAGTATAAGGCAAACACTAGACTCAGAGTAATAATGCAAAATGTGTAAAAATAGATTTAATTGCAGTATATTTATGAACATAAAAATGTTTTCCTCAGATTCAATCTAGCTTTCTCACAGAGACAATACATGAACCTCCCTTAGGCACGGAGATGGTTTATACTTTGTAGTTTTAAAATCCATCCCATACAAAAACTACAATGGTGCTTTTTATCAAAAGGCAAAAAACAATCAGTACTAAGACATAAATCACATAGTTGTGACCTAAATACCATTACAAAGGTGCAGTAATTTCATTTAACTGTGTAAACAAGTCTGTAACTTTTCAAATATTTCAGACGTAACGTGATTTTCATCCAATGCTTGCACCTCAGATTTCCCACCAACACAGGAAAAAATAATGTTCTTTTGAAAGTCCGAATTCAAGCGGTCTCTGAGTCCTTGGTTCACTACCTTGAGAAAAGCATGTCAACCAACAAGTCCAGAAGATCTGCCTGACCGATGACCGGCCGAAAGAAGAGCTCTGTGATGAGGCTCGGAGTGATGGTCTTCAAAGTGGATGCGGCGAGGAGGATACGAGCAAATCGCCCTCTATCCTCTGGATGAAGAGGTACCAGGACCTCCTTCAGGGCATGCTGAGCTTCATATTGCAAACCCTCAATGAACAGAGATGCCTTCAGGCCTGGTACATCTGCAGATGGAAAATATTGGGTTAGTGTATTTTAAAATCTGAGGCTAAAAGCAATACTTTATGGTAAAAATGTTTTTAAAAAAACATAAATAATGACATATATTTTATTCTTTTAATAACTAAATATATTTTATTAAAATCATAAATTATAAATGTTAATTATTATTTTTGAATAATCAAATCAATCATTTCAAATAAATATATTTTATTAAAATTATATTATAAACTTAAATTATTTATAAACGATTTATTAAATTATATTACCTAAATACATTTTACCTAGATACATTTTATTAAAATTAAATTTTAAATGATATATAAATATGTTTTTATTCTAAATATTTTTAAAAATTATTTTTATAAATATCTATTAAATTTATATATATATATATATATATATATCTTTTTCAATAATTAATTTTTATGTAATTATTTTTTAATCTATGTATCATTTAGATATAATAGTTTGTGCAACAAGTTTTGATTTCAGAAAACGTACCTGGATTGAATATTACGGTGCCTTTCAGATAAGCGTACTCCTTGGGGCTTAAATCGAGACTCCAGAACTTCTTGAGGCACGCTTTAAGGGTTTGCACGCCGGCCATCGTGGGCTGCTCTCGATCGGAGTTCATCGTCTCCTGGTTGTTGAGAAGAATTCTTTTCAGCATGCTGGGTGCCGGAATGTCATCAACCTCGAAACGAACCCTGTCCTGGGCCAGACCCAGAATGAAAAGTGGCGCCCAGCAGTTCTGCAACAGAGACAGCTGGTCTTTGGGTGGTAGTTGCTGGAACGCCGGCAAACTCTTCATGAAGTGCATCGTCTTGACCAGCACATCCGAAGCAACCTGACACGTCTCGTTGGGTGTTTTCAGACATACTTTCCTGCGTTTCTCACAGTGGCACGTCTGAGGAACCCGCTTATAGTTCATCTCGTTCTGAGTCGACTCGCCTCGGCTGAGAATGTTAAAGAGGATGGCGTTCGCCTGTCCGTTACTGTAGTCTGAACAATCACATACGCAATCCATGTTGTCAGATGGCGGAGATGTGTGGTATCTTCTAGAACTCAAAGGCACAGTGTCTAACACTTGAACCTCATCTAGACTGAAGCTGTGAGAGACTCACATCTGTCACTGACACGACTCCTATTTATAACAAGCATTCATGTGGTTAAACTCCTGAACCTTGACCTGTCAATCTACATTTGCTGTGAACAAAACAACTGCCCTGTGCTGTTTAGCAATTGGGTAAATGGTGATAAGGCCTCTTAAATGCAAACCCACTGTAGGCTGGGATATACTCTAGGTGAGGCAATATTATCTCGGCTGAAGTCATTACACCAGGCTGTACCAAGCGACCAAGGACTCCTCAAGTTATATGGTCCCCATCATTACAGACACACAGCCTATAAACCTACCTACAAACAGTCGAATCCAGAACAGAGAGAAGTAAAAGGTTAATGACCCTTGAGAACGGGAAGGGTGACTGTTACTTCGTCATTAGCTCAAATAAGTGTTGTCTGAGTGAGTCACAGTACAGAAAACTACTGAAGATTAGAAGCTCACGCAGACATTAAAGAGACAGTTCACTGAAAAATGACAATTCTGTCATCATTTTCTTTCTTCTGTGGGTTTATTTTGGAAAATATCTGTTTTTGTCCACCAATGTAGGTTCTTCAAAATATCTTCATTTGTGCTCCACAGAAAAAAGGAAGGCTTGTAAATGGAATGACATGAATAAATGATCATTTGAATGATGTTTTTTGGGGTGAACTATGCCGTGAACATACAATTTATTGGAGAAAATCCAATGCATGAAGTTCTTTAACCAAATTGTAGTTATATAATAAAGATTTTCAAGCTGTGTGGGATTTTCTCTTTCATTATATTGGCCTTGTACTATCGAGGGTGGCTAGCTGGTTAGCCCTATTGGTAGATGATGTAACTACACCATTCTTCTCTATTGATGGTCATTCAAAAATAGTGTTGTCAAAAGAACTGACTTCAATACTAAGTCGGCACTGAAATTTTAAAAAAGTGACACTTTGAGAGCTTCTGAGCGGATTCGTAAACATCTCTGATTGGCCATTGTGTTCACACGCTCAACATATACAGTACAGTCCAAAAGTTTGGAACCACTAAGATTTTTTATGTTTTTAAAAGAAGTTTCGTCTGCTCACCAAGGCTACATTTATTTAATTAAAAATACAGTAAAAACAGTAATATTGTGAAATATTATTACAATTTAAAATAACTGTTTTCTATTTGAATATATTTCACAAAGTAATTTATTCCTGTGATGGCAAAGCTGAATTTTCAGCATCATTACTCCAGTCTTCAGTGTCACATGATCCTTCAGAAATCATTCTAATATGCTGATCTGCTGCTCAAGAAACATTTAATGTGTACAATTGTACAAAATATTTGTGTACAATATTTTTTTTCAGGATTATTTGATGAATAGAAAGTTCAAAAGAACAGTGTTTATCTGAAATCTAATCTTTTGTAACATTATAAATGTCTTTACTGCCACTTTTGATTGATTTAATGCATCCTTGCTGAATAAAAGTATTCATTTCATTAATTTCTTTTCAAAAAAAATAAAAATAAAAATTCTTACTGACCCCAAACTTTTGAACGGTAGTGTATAATGCTACAGAAGCTTTGTATTTCAGATAAATGCTGTTCTTTTGAACTTTCTATTCATCAAGGAATCGTGAAAAAAAAAGTACACAACTGTTTTCAACATTGAAAATAATTATAAATGTTTCTTGAGCAGCAAATCAGCATATTAGAATGATTTCTGAAGGATCATGTGACTCTGAAGACTGGAGTAATGATGCTGAAAATTCAGCTTTGCATCACAGGAATAAATTACTTTGTCAAATATATTTAAATAGTACACAGTTATTTTAAATTGTAATAATATTTCACAATATTACTGTTTTTTACTGTATTTTTAATTAAATAAATGAAGCCTTGGTGAGCAGACGAAACTTCTTTTAAAAACATTAAAAATCTTAGTGGTTCCAAACTTTTGGACTGTACTGTATGTCTGTGACTGGCTACAATGATCAATGCACAGGAGTGTTTGAAAGCACACAAAAGTGTTTGAAAGCGGGAGCGTTTGAAAGCAGGCGTCTATCAGTGGACCGATCCACCGATAGATGCCTGCTCCCGTGTGTATCTGTGTAAGCGCTCGGTGAAAAGCGTCATTGATGTCTATTTACAACATGTTTTTTGAAGCATTGATCATTGTAGCCAATCACAGACATATCTGATGAGCACATAAACACAATGGCCAATCAGAGGTGTTTACCAATCTGCTCTACAACGCTCAAAGCGTCACATTTTTAACATTTCAGCACTGACTTGGTGTTGAAGTCGGTATTTCTGACAACACTATTTTTGGATGACCATCAACAGAGAAAAATTCATTGTAAAACCATATTGCTATATTAAAGCCCTGGGTATACTCAGTTTTTTTTACGCATACGTGTATCTAACGCAGTCTTGCAAGGTATACTTTGTTCGACTCGTACACATACACATGCGTTCGACGCATGCGCAGTTTTGAGCAATCTCTCTCCACGAGTTACAACCCATGTAAACATCTTTGTATTCTTTCAGAGTTGTACAAATGAGGGTACTTTCTAACCTCTTCGCACAATCTCTCATCTATGTAGGCCTCCATTGTCGCCGTAGCTTGCATGTGTTCCGGTCTGTTCTGTTTACAGTTTTTCTTTGACTACCTTGAATCGACGCCCCAGGGCATGGTCGCCACCTTGTGGATAAACGAATTACTGCAAAAAAATTTAATGCACACGTGCGAACTGCGTGTACAATTAGGGTTGGGTACCATTCACATTTTAACTGGTACCAGTTCCAGTAACGGTACCTGAAATTCAGTGCCGGTACCCAACGGTATCTTTTTCCCATACTTAACTCTCTGTGTAATAACAAAAAACATTTATTTTAGTGAACAAAATAAGCCCAATTTTAAACACTAGACAAAATAAACTGTTATGTCTGCGCTGTAGTATGCAAGAGATCACAGATCAAATGTCACGAAAGAGGTTCTTCACCTCTGCTGTTCAGCGCTGTGTTCAGACATGTGCCGTGAGTGTAACATAGATGTTTCCTCAGCACAGTAACACAAAAGTGTTGTTTCATTTTCCCCATGATGCAGTCAGAGCTGGAGTTTGACTAACAACACGTGGAAAATGACTGTGACAATATTTAGTAATAACATGCGAAGTGTGCATGAGAGCGGTTTCTGCGTGGAACGCCGCGATGAGATTAACAACGCTCGCAACGTGGATCATAGATCAAATACTGACTCAAGTTTTTATGGACATACTGCAAATAACGTTCTCTCAGTCTGCATCTAGTTTTGTGAAATTTAACCACACTTCAGAACGTTGTATTTAAACAAGTTTCAGGAGTGACGTCGCATGGTAGCTCTCTTTCTCTAACGTACCTCTCGCGCCCAGATGCGTTCTCAGGTACCGAAATATGGCACTGATTGATTTAATGTGAATCGGTACTCGGTAGTAACGACGTAATTCGGTCAGTGCCCTTAAAAGTACAGAGTTCAGTACCCAACCCTACATACAATGTACACGCGGTTACAAAAATCCAGCGGTACGCATACTCTTCTGATGAAGAAATTTGCATCACGCACACTGACCCTCGCGCAAGAGCAAAAAGTGAAGTATACTTTGGCCTTAAGAATTACAATTATGTTTTACAACATTTATTGAACGTTTGTGTCTCAATGTTGTCACTGGTCTCTGAAAGCAATAAGTGTTACAGTGATTTTAACACGGTAAGGAGTGTTCTTAAGCACAACAGAGATTCTGTTAAAGCTGACTGAATCTACACCTTTTCTATCTATACAACCTCAATTTTATTTGTTTGCTTTTTACTGTTTTCAGACTCTCTGCAGAAAACATTTAAAAATCAGATTAATTGACTTTTAACTGATTGTTCAATAATGAAAAATTGAAGTAATCAATGTCTTGAATTATATGTAAATGAATGCACAAACAAGGTAATGATGCAAACTGTAATGTGATCAGTGAAGCTGAATCTACAAAATAAATTAATCAACATTGTGGAACATTTGTCAATCAGAATCAGTTTTTAAAAAAAATCACTTTCTTGAGAAATTCCCGCTACTATTGACATGTTTTTCTGTAACGTCATAATCATGTGCGACTTGTCCTGGTTTTTTATCTCTACAGTGCCTAGCACAGAACTTAACCAGATAAGCTAATTACTATATTGCTTTCAATCAAATCAACAAGTAGCTACTTATGAAATTCCACTTATATTTCCATTATGAATATTTATGTTTTCCACAGACACTCACCAAAGCCACTTATAGGAAATAGTTTAATCTTGTTTGTTCTTCATGTACATTTCTCTTATGGTTTTATGGCAGAAACAACATAGATAAATCAATTATAACTGTTAGAATTCAAAGTAATTTACTATATTCCCTATGCAATTAAACAAAATGGCAGATCTATTCCACCTCTTGATGTTGTTTTGTGTTTCACAGTGTACATGCACTTCAACACGATCAGAAAATCCTGAGTGGAAAGAGTCTAGAGCACACGAATGAGTGTCTGAATCATAGTGATTGAATCACGGGTTGTAAATGTGTTTGATAAGGCCATGTTTATTGAAGGTCGAGACAGTCTGAGACAGACACTGAGGACACCATCTTATCACCAGCATGATAGTAAACAGAAAAATAAATTCCTCATGCCAGACAAATGAAACAAGACCACTGTTATTGACCACTGCAGCCATTTTAGAAATGACTAATTAAGTGCTTGTTTATTGATGTGAGTTTAGGGTGAAAACTCACCCTAAACTGGTTAATTTTGAATTAACAAATTTTAAGATATATATATATATATATATATATATATATATATATATATAAATTATATAAAACTGTGTTCCTCAATAGTACACAGTGTGAATGTGTTTCAGGTGTGTTTTATTAGGGACACGTCCAACATGTGCAGTGTTGGTGGAACTCCAGGAACAGGGTTAGAAAACACTGCTGTAAACAAAACAACATGAACATATTTCAGAGCCAACTTGAACACACATTTGCAAAGCGTTCCAGATAAAGATCTTCTTCTTCATGGACAACAACTTGCATGGCCAACTGAATGATTTTATCTCATCAGATCATTTAGTTGGCCATGCATGCAAGTTGTTGTTTAGAGGATCTCATGGGTAAATCAAAACACGGCAAAACTATTCAAACCCGCTGAGAACATGCACGACATGCTAGTCCATAAAGATGTGTTTTCTTTGTGTGGATGTTAATTTATATACTGCAAAACTCTTAATATCTCATATATTATCATATAGGGTACAATGGGGCTAAAGGTGCCTTTGATTTTATTTTCCTCTAAACCACTAGATGGCACAAAAACTGCCGCAGCACTTTCCTAAACATCAGCTTTTCAAAATGCATGTGCAAATTTGTCTGGTCCTTTACGCGATTGCGGGCAGCAATTCAAAGTTGATTCTGAGGTAGTTTGTCTAATATTTGATGTTTTTTTTAAATGTTGTTGATTTAAGTAGCAAATAAGAATCCATTAAATTAATGTTTATATTTTCAGACAAAGGTCTTCTTAATGATTTTCAGTTTTGTTCAAGGTAATTCAAGCAACAGTTTTTGGTATTTGGGGTAAAAAGCGCCCCTGCTGTTGGGGCAAAAGGCACAATAATTAACATGATAATGAATAGCTGGCTGACTTTTCCATTTCTTGACATGACATGGTTAGATTCACATAGCAAATATCATATCAAATTGGGTATCCATCTTAGAGATAATACCCATATTTATAATGGAACAAACATATATTAAAATATATTAATCATATCATAATAAAATATCATTTATTGTTATTACTGTCTCTCCTTCAGTGCTTTCAGAATCTTTACTTTTTAAAATAATTTTGTTTATTTTAAACAATAAACCTTTAGAGACAAACAAATAAACATTTAGAGCAGCATAAACTTACGGTACATTTTAAATGTAAGACGTAATTTGTAAGCTTAAATTCACATGACATTTACTGGATGACTTTCTGCAACCTTGACCTAACTATTGCATCAGAACAAGAGGTAAAACATCATCCTTAAAGCGCGAGAAAACAAGCCCAGCCTCACAAGAAAAGAGTGTAAAAGTTCAGGTCAAATGTCACAATTTTTGCATCTTCACACATAGATGACCTTCATATTCCACAAAATATCTTATCAACAGGACGTGATTCATATTTTACTGTGACAGCACCTCGAATCTATTTATATTCCAGCTTTTATGACGGTCATAAGAATGACTGAGCTGAAAAGTTGAAGGCTAGGTCGAGATCGTTTAGTCTTTCTTCGGTTAGTGAACCCGAATAACCTGTTTACCAGATGAGTAACTATTAGGTAAAAAAAAAATCCAATTAAACTTTTATTTCATAATAATCCACTATAACACAACACTCAAATAACAAATGCGTAATATATTTGCGATGGTTTTGCTAAATTATGCTCAGTTTTAACAACACTGCGTTTCTTGAGCACGAAGAACGAACGCGGTCATGAACATTAACAAACATTAAGCCAGAATGGTGGCCTAAAGTTCACATTAACGTTCAGAAACATAAAAACAAACTTGTTTTCAGCTTAGTAAGAAAATTGTTTCAAACTCACCAAATAAGATGTGTGATGGTGATGTCGTCGAGGCAACCGACGCGCGCAAAGTTCGCGCGCTTAACTGCACTCTGATCCTAACGGTCGTATTTCCGCCACATACTACAAAAAATAATTTTTGGTAAATTATAATTGTCATAAAAAGTCGAAATTATGTCAAAAAAGTCGAAATTATTATTTTACTAATCACGACTGATTTTTTTTTACTCGTCTTATGTAATGACTAGTCAGAATAGCTATACTGTATAGTTCAATTAAAAATCTTAACATTTGGAATAAGTACTAGTATCTAATAAATGTGTACTAGTAAATCAATAAGTTTTAGTAAGCCTATCTATCTATCTATATTTAATAGGTATGAAATGAAGTAGGCTATGCTGTATCTAAAAATTAAAGGGTTAGTTCACCCAAAATTGAAAATTCTGTCATTTATTACTCACCATCATGCCGTTCTACACCCGTAAGACCTTCGTTAATCTTCGGAACGCAAATTAAGATATTTTTGTTGAAATCCGATGGCTCCATGAGGCCTCCAGCAATGACATTTCCTCTCTCAAGATCCATTAATGTACCAAAAACACATCTAAATCAGTAGGCTACAGTGGTTCAATATTAATATTATAAAGCGACGAGAATATTTTTGGTGCGCCAAAAAAACGAAATAACGACTTATTTAGTGATGGCCGATTTCACTGCTTCAGGTTCAGAGTGTTCTGAATCAGTTTATCGAATCGTGTGTCAAACCGCCTAATTGCTGAAATCACGTGACTTTGGTGCTCCGAACAGCTGATTCAACTGAAGCATTGTTTTGAAATCCGCCATCACTAAATAAGTCATAATTTTTTTAATTTTTTTTGGCGCACCAAAAATATTCTCGTCGCTTTATAATATTAATATTGAACCACTGTACTCACATGAACTGATTTAAATATGTTTTTAGTACATTAATGGATCTTGAGAGAGGAAATGTCATTGCTCCCTATGCAGGCCTCACGGAGCCATCGGATTTCAATAAAAATATCTTAATTTGAGTTCCGAAGATTAACGAAGGTCTTACGGATGTGGAACGGCATGAGGGTGAGTAATTAATGACATTTTCATTTTTGGGTGAACTAACCCTTTAATAATGATTATATAATAGGTAGTCACTATATTATATAGATCTGTGGTACAAGTACGTACTAGTAGGCTACCTAATGAATAACTACTAGTATACAAAAAAAAAAAAAAAAAAAGAACTAGTCACAACTGGAATACATACTATAAAACTTGATAGTTGATATTTAGTTAATGACTGACAGATCTCTATAGAAGTCAATGGCAAAAATCTGAAATGTGTTAGTAGTAACAATAGAATAGTCACTATCGAAATAAGCACTATTATTCAAGTAATAAGTATTACTAGTATCTATTTAATAGGTACTTATATCTAATAAGTTCTAGCATCTATTTAATAGGTACTAGTATCTAATAAGTACTAGTATCTTTTAAAAAGGCAATAGTAGCCTACCTAATGAAATTGGGCCTACTAATAAAATACTAGTAGCACAAAAATAGATACTAGGATGTTAAGGATTAAATGTTAAAACAGCTTGCCATATACTTATAGGCACATAAAACATTAAACCTTTTTTTTTTTTTTAGAATTGTAATGACTATGAATGGGCATGCATTCTCCCAAAACAGCTTATTCATTTTTACTGCTGCTGCCATCTAGTGTACTTAAAAGGCAATTTCACAAAGGGCCACAGATTTGATAGACTGTCAGACCACAGACTGATAGAATTAAGCCTGATGAAATTTTTACAGCATTAAATTAGTGGTTTTCTGTCAGCCTTGTGCTGGTGACAGAAAGACCTTTTATAATTTGTTTTATAATGATTATCGTGAGATAGTATTAATTTTGCCGTTATGGTAATTATTTGAAGGGTGACTGTAATTACAGGACCAGAGTCCAAAACAAACTTCCCATTGGAAACAAATATATATTAATTCAAGTAAACTACCATTTGTACATTCAGGAAAAGACCACAATAAGTCACTGCAACAGTTGATGAATTTAACTATCCCAAGAACCTTAACAGTTCTCCAACATTCAGAAAACTCCTTTGATCATGTGCCAAGCGTCATCACACAGGCTTGTGACTGAAGACATTAAATACATTACGACTGACCCCAGTCTCACCTACTATCACCACCGCGTCCTTCAGGGCATTAACCCAGTGATCTCCAGTGGCAGAGACCTTACAGTTGGTGAACTCTGAAAACACTGAATTTCACAAAAGCAAGGAAATGGTTTTCCTAACAGCATTCAGTGTGCCAAGCTACACTTTTCTTACACAGCCCTTTAAAGAGAGCAATAGAGCATTTAAACAACTTTAACTCACCCAAAGGTTTTTAAAACACAAATCGAGAATCAAGCTATTAAAATAAAACAACATGAACAATAAATGTTTAAAGTTTTATTTATTCAAGCAGTTCAATCCAATGTACTTTTCCAAATGTTCAGCTTATCAACTGCATGAACACAATTGACAATGAGCATTCATTAAGAGGAATAAAAAGAAAGGAATGTTTTGGAATTTTCAAAATTAAAAGTTTTCAGTTTTTTTGTACATTTTTAAATATAATCAAGGTCAAGAGATCTCTCAACCTGGCAAAATATTTAGATGTAAATCACTGTAAGGTTTTTTTTCTGTTTGAGTTTCTGATTTTTCTATATTTATTCTCTTTTTTTAATGCGTCCCTCTTGGTGAAGTCAGGGCCAGAGAGGTTCATTCTGAAAATAAACAAATAAAATCAGAAAAAGTGTATTCAAACCATGTCAAGCAAAGAAAATGAATGCATAAAATACTCATGAATTTGCAAAACACATCTCCTCTCACCTTGTGTTAGACAGCCGGCACAGCAGTGCTGGTGACTGATTTCTGGGCGGCTTCCTTGGCCTGATGAGCCTGCAGCACCGCTACTGCTTCATCCACCTGGAACACATGTAACGACCAATTACACACTAGAGCTGCACAAGTGTGTATAAACTGAGAATCATGATTTTGTTTTTTGTTTGTTTCAAAACAGATGATTCTCCCATGATTCTGAGCAGACAACCAAGTCACTTGTCGCCATCTGGTGGCTCAACATTGTAATCAACAATTATTTGAAGTGCCATGTTACTTTCTAAAGGTGATTTACACTATTTTCCATAGACATCAGTGTTTATACCCCAACTATAAACTTATCCCAGTACTTCTGTGAAATTTCGAATATTTGTAACAGAAATAAAGATACTATGTGGTTGAAAACACTGTTTGTGAAGCAGTTTCATACCTATACTATACATGACAACTGCTCTCTCTGGCTCAGCGGCAGCACGAACATACATTTGAACGTGCCGGTATGATTTTGTCAAAGGTTTAATAGACAAGCGAACCATTGTCATTTAGGAATGAAATCACGAGGGTGTTTGAATCGAGATCACAATCTTTTAACAATTAAATCAAGTAGTTTTATTACAAACCACAAACAATACTGTAATATTTTTAAAAACCCATTTATACATTAGTTGACTGAATATTCATCTGTTATTTAAATCTAGTTCTCATCGGTCATAAAAAAAAAAAATTGATTTAGGGACGAAACAGACCATTCTTGGTCGTTTTTCATTATATTTTTACTAGGAGCAGTGAGAATGACATCTCCGGTATCAGGACAAATCCAATAACTTAAACAAAAACAGCATCACATGACCACTGACCTTTGACCTCAGAGACTCCGGAGACTCCAGCATGTGGAGCAGCTCAGAATTGTCGATCTCCAACAGCATACCAGTGATCTTTCCAGCCAGACTGGGATGCATGTTCTGGATGAGCGGGAACAGACGCTCACCTGTGGCAGGGGAAAGCAGCATGTATGAGATATTTAAAATTAACATTTAAAAATAAACATTTTTCTAATCAATTAAGGGAAGCAAAACAGGAGCGAACCACTCACCCAGCATCTGCTTCTGTTCTTGCGGAGGGGCGGCAGCCAACATGGACGCGGTCAGAGGCTCCTGACCTTGAACATGGACAGCAGGCTGAACGGGAGTCAGATATAGAAACATTAGTGATGTTCATCTTGTACAGTTAAAGAGGAAAACGCAAGTCAAATTTATTTATATAGTGCTCACATTACACTGTTTCAAAGCAGCTTTTCAGTGCAAACACTATTTATACTACAAAATGGCACAGAATAGTGCATAAGTATGCAAATTGGGACTCACTTGTTTTCTCAAATGATTTTAAATTCCAGCCATAAGCCATTTTGCGGAGTAAACAACAAGTGCCACAAATTTAAAACTAGTACCTGCTGCATGGGAACCTGCGGCTGAGTGGGCATGTGCTGCTGCGGGTTGCGGACTCCGGGAGCATACTTGTACTGTGGCACTCCTCTCACCTGAGCGGTACCCGTGGCGGCACCTGCGGCAGTAGGACGAGGACCCATCGCCTGAGACGCTGCCAGGAAGAAAGAGGACACTCAGGATCAATGAAATGTGGAGTAATGCACTTGCTGCATGTATAACTGCAAGTTTCATCACTCACCCATGCGCTGAGAGGCCATCATACGGGGGACCTGGGAGGAGGCGGGACGTACGGCACCGAAGGTTTGTGGACGGGGTGCAGATGGCCTGATAGCGTTGGGCATATTCTGGAAATCTGCAATGGAATAGAGAAACAAAAACCAATGAAATGAACAGTTATGGTCCACGTAAGAGTACTGAAAGGAAAAGTGGGTGGAGCTACTTACGCTGAGGGCGGACACCCTGAGTGGCCCAGCGAGGACTGGGGCGGAGCTGTGCGAGCTGACTGGTGGGATAGTACGCGGCACGATTCTGAGCCTATCAATCACACACAAAATAAGTAACATGAATCAATGAGGAACAACAGAACCGGTTCTGAACAATCACTTCATGATTCCTGTAAACAGCAAACTTCTCACCAAGAGAAAAAAAAAAAAATTCTTGTTCAGTTGGGGATTGAAAGATTCAGTAATATCGATTTGACTGCACAGACATTGTTTATGGTTTAATGACATGTTTATAAAAGGCTTGTTTGATCATTCTAAAACGAAATATGGTCTTCGTTAATCTTTTCATGAGAGTCAACTGAAATGTAAGTTCAGTCCATCAAAACATGCTTTCAGCAATAAAGGACTCTGGCAAGAGGGGCATAAAGGAGGATCTTCACTCATTAACACTGGAGTGGCCTATTCGACAGCAAATGTAGATATATTTTCCAGGTGATTTTCAAAATGTACATGTTTTCCACCAATCACAGGATTTATAATTACACTGAAACTATAAGATGAAGACAAAACTGAACAATGGTGAATGTGACCACATCTCTAACAGAAAAGTGATATCTGACCTGTGGAATGGCTGCCATGAAGTATCCAGATGGTGGTGCGGGCTGGTAGGGGTTGAGGACGGGGTTCGGTACGGCTCTGACACTGGCCATCCTCTGCATGTATTGGCTGGTAAGGTGCGCCTGGCGCTCCTCCTTCCGCTGGGCCAGCGCGACGTACAGGGGCTTCGTGGCGACGATGCGGCCGTTCATTTCTGTCACAGCCTTAGTGGCTTCTTCAGGGGAAGAGAAGCAGACGAACCCAAAACCTTTACTGCGGCCACCTTCCATCATCACCTGAATGAAACAAAACAACAGCCATTAATTGTGATGCAGGTGAGGGATTATACGTCAATCGTCCAAACAAACCTTGAGGAAAATGTTTGTTCTAGGGCTAATTGAGACAAATTTCATGATGCAATATGACTTAAAATTGACAATTTGAAAGCTAAGACTTTGTTTCATATCAAAGTTAACAAAGCTTATTGGGATATATTGGATTTTTTGTTTGTACCTTAGCACTGGTAATGGTGCCAAATGGTGAGAATTCTTTACGCAGGCGCTCGTCATCCAAACCATCATCCAGATTTTTCACGTAGAGATTGACTCCCTGTTAAAAACAAGATGAATTAAGTTCACAGACTAGTGTCAATGACCCATTAAGCACTTCACCACCCACATTTGCATCATCTAATGTTCATATCAGTCATTCACAGGTCATTTATACCTGGTAGCGAGTCATGCGGTCCTGCTTCATTTGCTCAAACTTGCGCTTGAGCTCCGTCTGACGTTCGCCCTTCTTCTGCGCACGACCCACGTAAACCTGCTTCCCGTTCATCTCTTTTCCATTCATCTCATCCACAGCCTGATGATCAGAGGAAACATCAGAATACAACACTTGAGTGATGATTATAAAATGAAATTATCTGTCTCTACTCACCCTCTGGGCGTCCTCATGCCTCTCAAAGCTGACAAAGCCAAAGCCTTTAGATTTGCCGCTCTCATCGGTCATGACGCGAATGCTCAGAGCTGGACCTGTAATGACAGCCGAAGACGTCAAAGATCTGATTCATGCAATAAGGTCAAAAGGACGATAACTATAATGATAAAGATATTGTTCTAAATGTAAAAGCACAAGACCACAACTACAAATATAACTGCACAGAGAAACAAAGTCATTGGAATTGTCTATCAGAATGACTTTTTTCAAGCTGATGAATGATAAAAACATTGACAGCCAATCAGAATCCATCGTGCAGCGCACAATTATAAAAAACAGAACAATATCATTCACTGGTGTTGATTCTAATATAGCGATCATTATTGTAATCTTTATAGCCTTTGTTCTTGGTGTGAACAGGCTTTTACTAGCAGCAAAACACCCACCATATTTGCTGAAGATCTCCTTCAGCTTCTCGTCATCCATATCCTCTCCAAAGTTCTTGATGTAAACGTTGGTGAATTCTTTGGCACGGGCGCCCATCTCAGCCTCACGCTCCTTGCGAGACTTGAAGCGACCGACGAACCTTTAAGATGCAATGAGTTACCATAATTATTCTGAATACATAAAGCGAGTTATTTAATGCCATATCAGAGGCTATTTTCGTGGGAAAATCAAGACTAGTACACTTTAAATAACCATAATAACACTAATACTTCAATGAACAGTTATAAAACCTTTCAATTTCATATTATAAATACTAATACCTTCTAGAGATCAACTAATAAAAATGATTTATAATTATTAGCATGAATTTAACGAAGTACATCATGCTTGAAACAGATTTACCATGCTTTACACACAATTTAGTACAAAGCGGTTAATTCAAATGCACACTTACACTTTGCGGTCATTGAGCAACATGCCGTTCATTTTTTCAATGGCTCTTTCTGCGGCCTCATGGGTCTCAAAGTGCACAAACCCGTATCCTTTAGAGCCGTTCTCATCGCAAACCACCTTCAGAAAGAGAACACCAGCACTGAGCACAAGCGCCAAACGACAGACACCGGAAACATGCACATCACCGCAAACACAAGTTTTATTACCTTGCAGGACAGGATGTTTCCGAAGGCAGAGAATGTGTCATAAAGGGCCTTGTTGTCGATCGACTTGTCCAGGTTCTTGATGAAGATGTTGCCAACACCGCTCTTACGCAGTGAGGGGTCTCGCTGGGACCACATGATGCGGACGGGTCGTCCCTTGATCACATCAAAGTTCATTGTGTCCAAGGCACGCTCAGCTGAAATGGGTAGTTAAAAACATTAGCATCAAGTTATAATTAAATATTAAGGTTATTGGACTAATTAAAGGGTTAAATGAGTTTCTGTCATTTATTACTCGCCCTCATGTAACCCGTAAGTCCTTTGTTCATCCTCAGAACTCTAAGATATTTTTGATGAAATCCGAGAGGTTTTTTGTCTCCCATAGAGAGCAACAAAATCACGTTGACCATTTTAAAAATCTCTTTACTACTTTTCTGGACCTTGAATGTGTTAATTTCATTAATAAACCTGTCGGATTTCATCAAAAATATCTTAATTTGTGTTCTAAAGGTGAACGAAGAAGTTTGGAACGACAAAAACAAAAAAAGAAAGAAAAAGGTGAAGGTCATTTTTTTTAGGCCATGTGTTTGTTTCCCAGGGACTGTGTTAAGTGATGAGGCAAGTCGCTTTGGATAAAACAAATCATGCTAAATGCATTAAATGTCATATCAATTTACCAAACAATATGCTTCTAGTCTCCTTGTTTTTACCTCATTCATATATATATATATATATATATATATATATATATATATATATATATATATATATATATATATATAGCTCATTTATGATCTGCAATCACTTAGTTTTGCTATTTCTTTTCTTGCTTTACTGCATTATATCCATAATCTTTATTATTTGACACTTGTCATCTAAAGTGATGTGCGGTAATAGTACAGCTGGGACGTCATCATCACGAGACAGCATGGCAATTAATTACTCACCCTCATGTCCTTTGTTCATCCTCACAACAAATTAAGATGAATTTAAATTAAAGGGGTTTTTTTATCTCCCATAGAAAGCAACAAAATCACAATCACGTTGACTATTTGAAAGAGATCTTTACTACTTTTCTGGACCTTAAATGTGTTAATTTCATTAATAAACCTCTCGGATTTCATCAAAAATATCTTAATTTGTGTTCTGAAGATGAACGAAGGGGTTTGAAACGACATGAGGGTAAGTAATTAATGACAGAAATGTAAGTTTTGGGTGAACTAACCCTTTAACACCTTGTGTGTAGCGCCCTCTAGCGTTTTAACGAAGTCTAATACAAAATGTGTAAAATGCGTACTCGTTTTAGCAATTTTGAACATTGGTTGTGTTGTGTTGTCAATAAATTGTATTATGAATACAAACACCAAACCACACACACAAATATATGTTCATGACTGTCCTGAGAGAAGAAACTTCTCTAGTGCGTAGTAACGACGGCAAATACGATCAATAGTGTATGAACTTTTCGAGAATATCAAACTAAAATGGTGTTCCGGAACACAAATGCTACAACTAGATTTGAGAAACAGCCGTATATGAAGTGAACCGGGAGCGTTTGCTTACCGTCAGCGGGCTGCTGAAAGTTCACGTAGGCGTAACCGAGAGAGCGGCGGGTCATCATGTCTCTGCACACCCGAATGGACAAAATGGGCCCAGCCGGGCTGAACTTCTCGTACAGCATGGCCTCGGTGACATCCTGGTGTAGATCACCCACATACAGGGAGGCCATCGGGTAACTGGGAGCGCTGGGGTTCATCTTCCTTCCGTACGACAAAAGAGCGACCTACCGAAGCACGAACACCTGGAAACACTGACGAGTTTAGTAATGGCGACGGACGAGCTCGGTTTACCTCTCGAAATCGCTTTAACACGACAAATACCTTTAAAGAACAGACTTGAAGACTAATTAAAATGCGTTTGGTACCGAAATGGCGTCGACGTGTTCGCGGTATCGATGATAACTAACGTTAGATGATTAAAATCTCCTCAGGCCTACTGCGGTGCTGCCTTATTAATAAACTTCTCGAAATCTGTCCGCGGATCCTGCTTCACCGAGGTACTCGGCAATAAAAGTAGATTTTTTGTTTGTAATTTTTTCTTGTTTTGTGATTTTTTTTGTATTTTTGATTTTTTATATAAGATGTGTGTGCCGAGGCTCTGTGGCACACGCGCTCTCTCTCGCACCGCACAAGGTAGGGGGAGAGAAGCGGAAGTACGGCTCAGATAAGAAGGCGTCCTCGCCGGATGTTGCGTGATCTTCTTTTATATTTTTTACGTAAGAGCAAAATAAGAGTCGAGGTTGATAGAATAAGAGTTTTGAAGCGCATTTCATGCTTTGGTAATTCTTAAATTAAAAATATCTTAAATAAAAAATCATAATCATGAGATACTAAGTCATAATTCAGACTTTTTAATAATAGTTTATCATAGTTATGATATAAAGTCAAAATAAAGCGCTTTGAGTACCCAGAAAAGCGCTATATAAATGTAACGAATAAATAAAATAAATAAATAAATAAATAAAATTATGACACACTCATAAAAGGTCACAATCATGACATACTAAGTCATAATTCAGATTTTTTAAGTCATAGTTATGATATAAAGTCAAAATAAAGAGATTTGAGTACCCAGAAAAGCGATATATAAATGTAACGAATAAATAAAATAAATAAATAAATAAATAAAATTATGACACACTCATAAAAGGTCACAATCATGACATACTAAGTCATAATTCAGATTTTTTAAGTCATAGTTATGATATAAAGTCAAAATAAAGAGATTTGAGTACCCAGAAAAGCGATATATAAATGTAACGAATAAATAAAATAAATAAATAAATAAATAAAATTATGACACACTCATAAAAGGTCACAATCATGACATACTAAGTCATAATTCAGATTTTTTAAGTCATAGTTATGATATAAAGTCAAAATAAAGAGATTTGAGTACCCAGAAAAGCGCTATATAAATTTAACGAATAAATAAAATAAATAAATAAATAAAATTATGACACACTCATAAAAGGTCATAATCATGACATACTAAGTCATAATTCAGACTTTTTAAGTCATAGTTATGATATAATGTCAAAATAAAGCGCTTTGAGTACCCAGAAAAGCGAAATATAAATGTAACGAATAAATAAAATAAATAAATAAATAAAATTTTGACACACTCATATGTCATAATTATGAGATTAAAGTCGTTATTATTTTTTATGTCAAAATTATAATTTTTATATATTTTTATAATTATGTAATCATAATTATGACTTAGTATGTCATAATTTTATGTCATAACTATGATTTACCAAAGCATGATTTTTTTCCCTTATGTGACCGAAATAGGTTTCCATTAAAAAAGAAAGAAAGAAAAAAAGAAAGAGGTGAAGGTCATGTGTTTTTTTTGTGTGTGTGTAGGCCATGTGTTTGTTTCCCAGGGATTGTGTGAACTTGATGACGTAAGTCGCTTTGGATGAAACAAATCATGCTAAATGCATTAAATGTCATATCAACCTACCAAATGATATTTATGCTTCTAGCCTCCTTGTTTTTACCTATTTCTAAACTTTTTTTTTAAATTAATATTATTGAAGTATTAACAAAAATATTACAAATGTACAAAACAAATTGGCCTACAACTTACATTCAAAGACATCAATGTTAAGAGGGGCTTAGACTTAACATAGAATATATATTTAAAAAAAAAAAAAACTTTGGTCTTTAAACCATCCATATTAATAATTATATATTAAACACAAGGGATAATATAACATTATAAAACATTATAATAAATTATATTTGTCCAATAAATCTAACAAAATTCCAGCTTTTTTTGAGTATTGTCTTAATTCTTAAATACTGTATATTTTTAATATTTTTAAAAAAAATCTACATTTGTGATTAAAATGTTTTGCTAACAAAAGTAAAATACCAAATTTTTATAAAATAAAATAGTTACCATCTTCTTCATAGTTTCCATACTTAATATCTATAAAAGACAGATTCATTTCAGAGAAATCACCGCAGAAGAAATCACCGCAGATGAGCATAAGAAATCACAGCAGAAGAAATCACCGCAGAAGAAATCACCGCAGAACAGTTCACAGCGGAGCAGAAGAAATCACAGCAGAAGAAATCACCGCAGAACAATTCACATAAGAAATCACCGCAGAACAGTTCACAGCGGAGCAGAAGAAATCACAGCAGAAGAAATCACCGCAGAACAATTCACATAAGAAATCACCGCAGAAGAAATCACAGCAGAAGAAATCACCGCAGAACAGTTCACAGCGGAGCAGAAGAAATCACAGCAGAAGAAATCACCGCAGAACAATTCACATAAGAAATCACCGCAGAAGAAATCACAGCAGAAGAAATCACCGCAGAAGAAATCACCGCAGAACAATTCACAGCGGAGCAGAAGAAATCACCGCAGAACAATTCACAGCAGAAGAAATCACAGCAGAACAAATCACAGCAGAAGAAATGACCGCAGAACAATTCACAGCGGAGCAGAAGAAATCACCGCAGAAGAAATCACAGTGGAGCAGAAGAAATCATCGCAGGAGAAATCACCGCAGAACAAATCACAGCAGATGAGCAGAAGAAATCACCGCAGAACAATTCACATCGGAGCAGAAGAAATCACCGCAGAAGAAATCACCGCAGATGAGCAGAAGAAATCACCACAGAAGAATTCACATCGGAGCAGAAGAAATCACCGCAGAAGAAATCACCGCAGATGAGCAGAAGAAATCACCACAGAAGAATTCACATCGGAGCAGAATAAATCACCGCAGAACAAATCAAATCGGAGCAGAAGAAATCACCGCAGAAGAAATCACCGCAGAACAATTCACAGCGGAGCAGAAGAAATCACCGCAGAACAATTCACAGCAGATGAGCAGAAGAAATCACAGCAGAAGAAATCACAGCAGAAGAAATCACAGCAGAAGAAATCACCGCAGAACAAATCACAGCAGAAGAAATGACCGCAGAACAATTCACAGCGGAGCAGAAGAAATCACCGCAGAAGAAATCACCACAGATGAGCAGAATAAATCACCGCAGAACAAATCACAGCAGAAGAAATCACCGCAGAACAATTCACAGTGGAGCAGAAGAAATCACCGCAGAAGAAATCACAGTGGAGCAGAAGAAATCACCGCAGAACAATTCACAGTGGAGCAGAAGAAATCACCGCAGAACAATTCACAGTGGAGCAGAAGAAATCATCGCAGGAGAAATCACCGCAGAACAAATCACAGCAGATGAGCAGAAGAAATCACCGCAGAAGAAATCACCGCAGATGAGCAGAAGAAATCACCACAGAAGAATTCACATCGGAGCAGAATAAATCACCGCAGAACAATTCACATCGGAGCAGAAGAAATCACCGCAGAAGAAATCACCGCAGATGAGCAGAAGAAATCACCACAGAAGAATTCACATCGGAGCAGAATAAATCACCGCAGAACAAATCACATCGGAGCAGAAGAAATCACCGCAGATGAGCAGAAGAAATCACCGCAGAACAATTCACATCGGAGCAGAAGAAATCACCGCAGAAGAAATCACCGCAGATGAGCAGAAGAAATCACCACAGAAGAATTCACATCGGAGCAGAATAAATCACAGCAGAACAAATCACATCGGAGCAGAAGAAATCACCGCAGATGAGCAGAAGAAATCACCGCAGAAGAATTCACATCGGAGCAGAAGAAATCACCGCAGAAGAAATCACTGCAGATGAGCAGAAGAAATCACCGCAGAAGAATTCACATCGGAGCAGAAGAAATCACCGCAGAAGAAATCACTGCAGATGAGCAGAAGAAATCACCGCAGAAGAATTCACATCGGAGCAGAAGAAATCACCGCAGATGAGCAGAAGAAATCACCGCAGAACAATTCACATCGGAGCAGAAGAAATCACCGCAGATGAGCAGAAGAAATTACCGCAGAAGAATTCACATCGGAGCAGAAGAAATCACCGCAGATGAGCAGAAGAAATCACCGCAGAACAATTCACATCGGAGCAGAAGAAATCACCGCAGATGAGCAGAAGAAATCACCGCAGAACAATTCACATCGGAGCAGAAGAAATCACCGCAGATGAGCAGAAGAAATCACCGCAGAAGAATTCACATCGGAGCAGAAGAAATCACCGCAGAAGAAATCACAGCAGATGAGCAGAATAAATCACCGCAGAACAAATCACAGCAGATGAGCAGAAGAAATCACAGCGGAGCAGAAGAAATCATCGCAGAAGAAATCACAGTGGAGCAGAAGAAATCACCGCAGAAGAATTCACATCGGAGCAGAAGAAATCACCGCAGATGAGCAGAATAAATCACAGCAGAACAAATCACCGCAGATGAGCAGAAGAAATCACCGCAGAAGAAATCACCGCAGATGAGCAGAAGATATCACCGCAGAACAATTCACATCGGAGCAGAAGAAATCACCGCAGAACAAATCACCGCAGAACAAAAGAAAACAGCAAAAGAAAGCAAAGCAAAAGAAAGCAGAGCAAAAGAAAGCAGAGCAAAAGAAAGCAGAGCAAAAGAAAGCAGAGCAAAAGAAAGCAGAGCAAAAGAAAGCAGAGCAGAGCATTGAATTGTTCTGAATTGTTCAACCTCTGAGGTTAGACCTTGACATACCAACAGAGTGGCCGATTAGAAGACTTACCAGAGGAGCCGAAGGACCTCGTGACCAGGAGAACCTTGAAACTGCAAAAGAGAAGGCTGTGATGTGCACATTTGATGTGCTCAGCACCATGCAGGCCATGATGTGGGGCAGTTGTGGCCAAAGATTGCAAGTTTGAGTCTCTGTACCTTGTTCAAGGGTTATTAGGGTTGGTAATTAGGGTTGGGTGATGCCTGGGGAGCAATTAGGGTTGGGTGGCACCGCAATTGTGGATAACGAAGGTGGAAGGGAGCGTTGTTTATTCACCCCCCTCCACCTACATTTCCTGCCAGTTGTGTGGTGCCCGGGGAGCAATTAGGGTTGGGTGGCACCGCAATTGTGGATAACGAAGGTGGAAGAGAGTGGTGTTTATTCACCCTCCTCCACCTACATTTCCTGCCAGTTGTGTGGTGCCTGGGGAGCAATTAGGGTTGGGTGGCACCGCAATTGTGGATAACGAAGGTGGAAGAGAGTGGTGTTTATTCACCCTCCTCCACCTACATTTCCTACCAGTTGTGTGGTGCCTGGGGAGCAATTAGGGTTGGGTGGCACCGCAATTGTGGATAACGAAGGTGGAAGGGAGCGTTGTTTATTCACCCCCCTCCACCTACATTTCCTGCCAGTTGTGTGGTGCCTGGGGAGCAATTAGGGTAGCAATTAGGGTTGGGTGGTGCCCAGGGAGCGATTCGGGGTTAGGGGGCTTGTTTAAGGGCACCTCAATTGTGGATAACGAGGGTGGGAGAGAGCCTACATTTCCTGACGGTACAGAGACTCGATCTTACAATCTTTGGGTTGCAATCTTTGGCCACAACTGCCCCACATCATGGCCTTCATGGTGCTGAGAACATCATGTGCACATCACAGCCTTCTCTATTGCAGTTCCAAGGTTCCTGGTAATGAGTTCCTTGGTCACCTCTGGTAACAGTCTTCATATCAGCCACTCCAATGGAAAGTCAAGGTCTAAACCTAAGAGGCTGAACAATTCAGAACAATTCAAAAGAAATGAGAGCAGAAAAGAAAAGAAATGAGAGCAGAAGAAATGAGAGCAGAAAAGAAATGAGAGCAGAAGAAATGAGAGCAGAAAAGAAAAGAAAAGAAATGAGAGCAGAAAAGAAATGAGAGCAGAAAAGAAAAGAAATCAGAACAGAAAAGAAAAGAAAAGAAATGAGAGCAGAAGAAATCAGAACAGAAAAGAAAAGAAATGAGAGCAGAAGAAATGAGAGCAGAAAAGAAAAGAAATCACGGCAAAGCAGCAAGCAAAATAATGGCAAAGCAAAAAAAAAAAAAAAAAAAAAAAAAATCACGGCAGAGCAGAAGAAATCACCGCAGAACAATTCACAGCAGAGCAGAAATCCCCTTTATATAGCCTAGCCCCGCCGAGCTCCACAAACAACTCTGTGACGTCAGACTGACTGTGACGTCACAGTCGCGCGCAGAAGGAACCTGCAGCTGTTCGATGGCTAGTTTGTGCCTTGTTGTCGGAATAAACAGGAATCATAGAAGACACCAGGTATATTATTGCCTATTCATTGGTAAAATCTTATTAAAAACAAAATTATATTTAATGTCCCATGCACTGACAACCATATAAACATTCACGATGCGTTTTCGCTGTGTATAAAACATACAACGCGCTTCAAATGATTATTCATATACGTAAATATGCACTACATCAATGACAAGACCGATTTAGCTTGTCATTAATGCGAATAAATCAAACCTCTGACAGCAGTAGTTCTCCCCTCCACATTGTGTAAAGTTTATGGCACGCCCATCTCTTTCAAAGTTATTTCCGAACTTCCCAGTGGTAAACACGACATTAAAAAACGCGTTCAAGTGCAAGTTTTACCTATAGGAAACTCATATTTACGATAATTCCGATAGCACGTGAAGGCAGCATAGCCTAACCCATGTGTTTCAATAAAGTTGAGCTGCATGCATTATCCCACACGAAAAAATACTATAGTAAATTGTAGTATACTGTGTATATATTGTAGTATTTACAACACTTTGTTAATGAATGCTACAGCATACTGTAGTATTAACTATAGTTAACTGATAAACTGTAATAAATACTGTTGTATACTTTAGTTTAAACTGTAGTGAATTTGTAGTATAATATACCTTATAGATGTAGAAAACTTTTTTCAACCCTAATTTGTTTTTATTACTAGTTGTTATATTACCATAGCAACTATAGAATTACCACAACAAATTAATTCAAGTACTTTACTATAGTATGATTCAAAAACACTATAGAATTTACTATAAATTACTATATTATTTCTTCATTAAACCATGACAATAATGAGTAAAACAACAAGAGTGCGCAAAACATGCTTATCGTGTGTTCATATTATGTATTTTTATGAACAATATTATCTAAGATTGTCTCATGAATAGTGGGCAGTTAAAATGCAATAATAATATTGTTAAACAAATAAAAGAGTGGCCAATCATTTTTGCTTTCAGGTGTACCTCAACTCTTCTTTGACTCTAATGTGTAAAATTAAATGTGGCATTGCTATTTAAAACTTAAAAAATAGAAAACATTTAAAATAAAAATGCACTGGAAAAAACAAACCAGCAAAAACTGCAAAATATATTTATTTATAGGCTATTGTTGATTAACAATTTTCTTAATTGACATTGAAAAAGGCAAATATATTTATGCAGAATAATTTTTGAAATTGACATTAAATTGTTAAATAAATTAAAAGAAATACAAAAATCAAATGCATATTCATTTTTAAAATGAAAAACTACGCTGTGGCCTTGGACATTGTCTCAGACAGGGCTGGGGAATGATATCTGTGTCACTTCCACTGGCTGATAAGACTGATAAACAGCAAGAGCTTCATTCACCTGAACACACACAAAATGACACACTACAGAAACAAAGCATACATTAAAACAACCAAAGCTGAACTAACGGGAACGAACCTTCATGCACAAAGCTTCATGACAATGCAGCAACTGAAGCAGTTCAGATTCATCAATCTTTAACAGCATTTCAGTGATCTTATTCGCCAAGGGCCCTACCATGTCCTGGACGAGTGGGAAGAGGCTGTGACCTGTTGAAGTATGGAGAAATGTGCTCAAAAAATGGAAACAAAGAGTTTTAAAATATCGACAAGCCACAATAATACAGTAATAAACTTGCTCAGCATCTGTTTGAGGTTTTCTGGTGAGCTGGACATGGATGCGGTCAGAGACTCCTGGACCTGAATGTGGACAAGAACATGTACAAGTTTTTATTAAAAAAAAAATGTTTTAATATTATGTTTGTATGACTTAGTTTTTGGAAAGTATTTCATTTTGGTGGCTTTTATTGATGGCTAAATTCGGTTGTCAATTCACCTTTCAGTGCTTAATCCTGTTCTGTACACACAGAGTTCAGTAATTTACGGGACTGACAACCACAAATTTAGTGATAAAAGCAGTGCGCTCCGCTCAATCCCTCTCGGCCAAATCGAATGCTCCACTCATGTACTGCCAGAGGTGTAAAGTACTTGAGTAAATGTAATTAGTTACTGTACTTAAGTATCTTTTTGGCTACTTTGTAGTTGGACTGAGTATCAAAGATTTTGGCAACTTTTACTCTCTACTTGACTACATTTTTGAACAAGTATATGTACTTTTTACTCCACTACATTTGTGATTAATAATGCAATAACAAATTACATTTTTCATGGCAGTTAACTTTTTCTGCAGCAGTTTGTTTCTGATATAAAGAAGCAATGTCACCATCTAAGTGCATTGAAGGTATTATATCTTGTGCATTTTGCCTTCACTCCCCCAAAACTTGTCAACAAGGCTACTTTACGTGAATGTGAGTGCATCAGCAGGTAGTTTCTGATCGCAGGTGTTTGATTTATTAGATGAGGAAATGACTGCAGCTGGTGATGAGGCTCAAACCATCACATACAGTAGACTTTGACTATTTAATTTTACTAAACATTATTTTATTTATCCACTTTACTGACAAGACCGTTTTGAAGAATATTGGTTTACTGATGACCTTTTTGTGCACTTGAGCTTTACTGAGACTTGAGAGTTTGTAGACATTTAAAAGGTCGTGTCGATTTATTGCAACATTGAGGTGTTCAGTTTTATTTTGATTTTAGAAAATAAACTTGCATTTCTCATCTTACAAATCAATTGTTTATTATTTTCACCGGCATGTCTCTCAGGTGTTGAGGACTAGCCTACATTCAGCATGAGTAAAATACTTCAGTACTGTTAAAATCAGATACTTTAAGACTTTTACTCAAGTAAAAACAATATTTAAAATGTCAGTAAGTGACTTATTTAGTGAGATGTGATGTTCACCTGCTGCACAGCACATTGCTCCTGCGGTGCGCTTGTGAACCTGTGATAGTTGTGATCTTCAGGTGTGAACGCGTGTTGCAGTGCTCCGTTCACTGGTGCAGCTGTGCCGGGCGTCCAGTGAGTGTGACTGGCTGTGAGGAAGACAGATGGTAAAGAAATCCATCAGAAGCTCTAGCTTAGTGGTTCCCAATCCTGATCCCAAATGACCCCTAGCACTGCACATTTTACATGTCTCCCAAATCAAACACACCTGATTCAAGTCATCAGCTCATTAGTAAAGACTCTAAGGGCCCTATCATACACCCAGCGCAATGTGATGCCAGATGCAACGCAAGTGTTTTTTGCTAGTTTCAGCCCGACGCAGTTATCGTTTTCACATCCAGCACCCACGTTGTTTAAATAGCAAATGCACTCGCGCCCATCTGTTTGCCCATGGGTGTGCTGGTCTGAAAACAAGGTGTGTTCAGACGCACTGTTGGCTTTTACAATGTAAAACATTATTATTGTGTACATAAAGATAAAAATACCTACATGTCATAATGGATAGTCATTGCATGTATCAGAATTACCTATTTGCAGTAATGATGAATAAAATTTGCTAATTATTTGACCAGTCGTTGCAATACACATTGTATTTAAACTGACTCGTCAGGTTGAGGGTGTCTATATTCTGCCATGTAAATAGCAATCCCGCATGGTGCAAGCACACTTGGCTTTTAAAGTGAATGGGAGATGACACTCTGATTGTTTTATTGGATGTTATGCCCAAAACACACCCATGACTCATTAAGAGACTAGGTACAACCCTTTTGGACCATGCGCCTGGCGCCCGACTATTTTTTCTGTTGTTAAACTAGCAAAAGTGGATTTGGACATGCCCTAAGTGCACCTGCGCCATGCACCTTAGATCATTAAAATAGGGCCCAAAGAACTTAAATATGTGTGTCAGATTAGAGAGGGCATGTTTACACCAGGGGCTGATTGCACCAGCTTTGCGTAAGCTACAAATGAGCTCAGGTTTGACGTAAATGGACACTAAGTTATAACTTACGCACTACTAAATTATCTTTTATCTTTTAATTAAATTATGCTGATTCTCTGATTCTAAATTATGCCGCTCTCTCTCCTATTGAGGTATTTGATCTTGAAATTAGCTGATGATAAATAAAATGCAGCTCATATCTTTTGCTTTCGTTGACTTGAATTCTGTTAAATTTGCATATAACGTTGGAGGGAATTAAAGATCGGATTTTTATTTGTTTTGTGGAGACCAATTTATGTGGCCAAAAGGAACAGTTTTAACAAATCGGATAGCTATCTGATCAGTAAAAATGCATGAAGGGACCAGGTGTAAACAGGCCCAGAGACATCAGAAATGTGCAGTGTTGTGGTACTCCAGGACCCAGGGTTGTTTTCAGCTCTCACCTGCGCTCTGACAGCTCATCATGGATGTTTTGGGTCTGATCTCACTCACTGTGGACTGAACGGCTCTTGGGGTGTTTTGGGCATCTGCAGTTGCAAGACAAAAAAACAAAGTGAGCCTTCAGTCTGTTATGAGACTATAATATTATGAACACAAGACTCGTCTGAAAGGCAAAGGGGGTGATGTTGCTGTAATTTATAGTAATATTATTATTAAGTCTAGTTTCAAATATAATTCCTTCAAAGTGATGGTTCTTTATGTAACGTTATGTAGTGTACGTGATAAATCTCATTTGACATTTGTGCTGGCTACTGTATACAGGCCACCAGGGCACCATACAGGCTTTGAGAATTTGGTGAATTTTCTATTGGAGTTAGTACTGGCTGCGGATAAAGTCCTAATTGTTGGCGATTATTTTAATATCCATGTAGATAATGAAAAAGACGCATTGGAATTGACATTTACAGACATTCTAAACTCTATTGGAGTTAGACAACACATGTCAGGACCCACTTATTGTCGTAATCATACTTTACATCTAATAATGTCACACTGAAATTCTGCAGCAGAGCGACGACATTTCAAATCATTATCTAGTCTTGTGTATACTACATTTAGCCAAGGCTGCAGAACCGACTCCCCATTACAAATATGGTAGAACTATCACTTCTACCACTAAAGATTGCTTTATAAATAATCTTCCTGATCAGTTTCATGCAATGAATCAGTTACAAAGACTGATGTCAAACCGGCCTCAGCACATGCTGCACCATATTTGCGTTTAATACTACCATGTATTTTCTAGCATGTGTTCTAGCATTATCTAAATAAGGGATTCCCAACCTTTATCAGCTGAACCCCTTTGAGCTAAAATATATATTTTAAAGGTGCTAAAGAGGTTCTTTTTGTCGACTGAGTTTTTGAAATGAGCGCATGGGTAAGAACAACCTCCCTCCTTCACAGCTCATTTAGAGGGAACGCCTCCCAAAACTCGTGCACGAGTATCGGAACACGAGTGTTTAGCACCGGCATTCGCTGTGTGGACTAGCTAAAACATTCTGACTGTGCTCAACATACAGCGATTGTTTCCTGCTCCTGAAGCAGATTTATATACTTTCACATGGAATTTGAACACCGACTGTAATCACAGACTGAACGCAACTGGCTCTGACTGGACGCGTTTGAGCGCGATCAGTCATAAGTATCAAACATTCATAATCGGCCTTACAATCGTTAAGTGTGTGCGCGACTTAAAGCCGTGGATTCATTATGTCGGACTCACCGCAGGTAACTCATAATCTGCAGTTGTTACTCCTGTCTCCTGACAAAAACATTGCATGCAGCGCCTGTGGAGTGTGGAAAGTTACTGGAGCATGCAGCCGCGCGTCTCTCACATGGATCGTCATGGCAGTGATTGACAAGCCAGAGGGCCAATCCGCGCACGTCTCTCACAAGGAACGTCATGGCAGTGATTGACAAGCCAGAGGGCCAATCGTTTACGCGATGATCGCATAAACGATTGGCTGATGTTTTTAAGGCCCTATCTTGTGCACAGATGATGTATATTAATATTATTACTTTCAGTGCACCTAATAAATAGTCTTTTATCAGTTAGTAAAGACAGTTTCAAGTAATATTGCAAAAATGTATAAAACAAAACATCCTCTTTAGCACCTTTAAGCCCTCCTTAGATTTTAAGTTACTATTTCAATAATTTAGCAACACGCTCACGTTTACAGTTCTCTGATTTTGCATAATGCTGACATGACATGCAGGTAAATAAATAAATAAAACAAAAATATTGTAAAATATTGTATACACCCATTTTGTGCATTTTGTTTTATTTTGATACACAAGTTACATAGTGTCTTTTTTTATTTTAATAAGTGTTTTATTTTGAATGGTTTAATTTATTTGTATTTTTTATTTTATGATATAATACATTTTTGTGTTTTATTTTGATTGTTTTTATTTCAAATTATTCATTTTACATTTTTTATGATTTAATTAATTTTAGTAAGTGTTTATTTTGACTGTTTTTTTTTTTTTCATAATTATTTAAATTTTGTTAACTCTGAACAAAAAAGTTACATAGTGTACTTTTAATTTTAATAAGTGTTTTATTTTGAATGGTTTAATTTATTTATATTTTTTTATTTTATGATATAATACATTTTTGTGTTTTATTTTGTTTTTATTTTATTTTATTTTTTATTTTGCATTTGCACGATCAGCTCATGAACCCTAATCTAAATAAAATATGTTGTGTATTATTTAAGAAGGTCTGCTCACACTGAGGGCTGATGCTCTGTGCGTCCCATTGAGTTCTGGGTTGAGGTTGGGTGATGTGGTATGAAGAGTGATTCTGAACCTGTGAAATATACAGATCAAGCATGTAATAAAGCCCGTCACATGTGGTTTTCTCCACACTCTGTGGATGATGTGAATCTCGACCTGTGGCGGTATGAAGTGCTCAGCGTGTGGTTTCGGGTGGAACGGCTCCACCAGCGGGTTTAGCATCAGCTGCTGCCTTTGGAAGCTTGCCCTTCTCATCATGTATTGGTGGATGAGGTGGGCCTGACGCTCCTTCTTCCTCTGGGCGAGAGAGACGTATATGGGCTTGGAGCCGATGATGCGGCAGTTCATCTCAGTAATGGCTCTGGTGGCCTCTTCAGCAGAGGAGAAGCAAACGAATCCAAAGCCTTGGCTGCGGCCGCCGTCTGTCATCACCTGAATGGAAAACACACTCCTGGATCTTCGGCAGGTGTTTCATTTGCCTTTACTGGGTTACAATCAAATAAAGACACAACTATTCCTTCATGAATAATAAAAAAAATGAATTCCTACCTTAGCGCTGGTGATGTTCCCGTATGGCGAGAACTCTTTGAGGAGAAGTTCGCTGTCCACGCTGTCGCTCAGATTCTTGACGTACAGATTAACTCCCTGTCAGGATGATTAAAGCGCATTAAGACCCATTCACAGGACCGATGACTACAGTATAATAAGAACTGTAACAATAACTGTAATGTTAACTATAATGATAAATACAACAATAACTACAGCGATAACTATAACGCTATTTATAAAACGGTTAGTTCCTGTCCTTGATTCTGATTGGTCAATCGCTTTACCCAACGATTCTGTGTATCACTACACAACACCCTTAGCACTCTCAATTGATATTGTTCATTGAAGCTTTCTTATTATGTAGAAGAGTATTGTGAGAAAGAGATTCAGATTTAGTATTTTCCTTCAGGTCAGTCCTATGTTCATAATAAAAAATCTGTTTAAATGTCCAATGCAATATCTTGTCCTTTTAACAGTTAAGGGGTTTTCCCGTGACTGACAGTGCTAGTCAAAGCATTTGTCAGTTGCATCTTGTTCTGTGTTCACAACAATTCAGTCTTTTCAATGTAAAAGTCTTCTCTACTGACTGACGCACTCATAAAGACAGTCTTTGCCGCCATCTAATGGCGTAATAATGTAACTTCTGTTGCTGTTCACAGTCAGGGACTATTTTTTGCGGCGGAAGGAAGGCTTTTAGTAAGAGTTTACTTCATGAAAGTTGCATTGTTACATATTTTTGGCTTTAATATTTGTATTGTGTGCTAACCGTTTTATAAAAGCAATAAGGTACTCGAGGCTAGTGCTGTATTGTGAATAAGTCACAGCTGAAGGGGTTGCTAACACACACGCACTGCAGTTTTGTTGTCTGCTGCTTTAAATGCCTTAGCTGATTGGCTGTCAAAGTTTTTATCATTTATCAGCTGAAAAAAAAATTGTTCTGAAAGTGATTCGAACAATTTTGTTGCTCTGTGTCATTATCGTTAGAGTCATGGTGTGGATTTCCCTTTTCTCTTAAGCCGCGCACACACTTAATGATTGTAAGGCTGATTATGAATGTAAATTGATACTAACGACTGATCATGCCCAAACGTTCCGAGTCAGAGCCAGTTGCGTTCAGTCGGTGTTTATAGTCAGCAATTAAAATCATATAGTGTGTTGAGTTCAGTCTTAGAATGTTTCAGCTAGTCGTTAAGTGTGTCCCCAGCTTTAGAATTAGAACGATTGTTAAAACTGTATAGTTATCGTTATAAATCATCCTTGGTATGTGCATGGCCCTTTAACCAGCGTAATGAAAGCAGGGGGTTTCAGAGCCGTCACTGGTACCTGATAGCGCATCATGCGCTCCTGATTTATCAGCTCGAAGCGCCGCTTCAACTCCACCTGACGTTCTCGTCTCTTCTGAGCACGGCCCACGAACACCTGCCTGCCGTTCAGCTCTGTCCTGTTCAATTCGTCCACCGCCTTGGGGTTATATCACATAATTCTCTTATTTTATTTTTGTCCTTGAGGTCGACTTATAATAACGGTATTGTTTTTGGTGCCTTAAATTAGTTTTTAATGATCATTTTTAATCTCTCTCTTCAATTCACAATGAAAATTCCAACAAGAAGAAGTGCTATAATATAATATATAATATATTATAATGATATTGAAGTTTAAAACACAGAACCAGATAAATGCTGCCTATAGGATCATTTGCAGCCCATAATATTCACAATTGCATGTGGTTTTCTGTTGATTGAAAGAATATGGAGCGTTTTCTGATGGAGTGTTAAAGGGTTAGTTCACCCAAAAATTCTGTCATTTATTACTCACCCTCATGTCGTTCCACACTCGTAAGACCTTCGTTAATCTTCGGAACACAAATTAAGATATTTTTGTTGAAATCCGATGGCTCTGTGAGGCCTCCATAGGGAGCAATGACATTTCCTCTCTCAAGATCCATAAAGGTACTAAAAACATATTTAAATCAGTTCATGTGAGTACAGTGGTTCAATATTAATATTAGCATAATGAATCAGTGTGTCGAATCAGCGGTTCGGAGCGCCAAAGTCACGTGATTTCAGCAGTTTGGTGGTTTGACACGCGATCCAAATCATGATTCGACACAGAAGAATCATAACGCTCCGATGCTTCCTGAAGCAGTGTTTTGAAATCGGCCATCACTATATCAGTCGTTATTTTGTTTTTTTTTGGCGCACCAAAAATATTCTCGTCGCTTTATAATATTAATATTGAACCACTGTACTTACATGAACTGATTTAAATATGTTTTTAGTACATTAATGGATCTTGAGAGAGGAAATGTCATTGCTCCCTATGCAGGCCTCACTGAGCCATCGGATTTCAACTAAAATATCTTAATTTGTGTTTTGAAGATGAACAAAGGTCTTACGGGTGTGGAACGACATGAGGGTAAGTAATAAATGGCATCATTTTCATTTTTGGGTGAACTAACCCTTTAAATCAGCAAACACTCAAACATACAGATCAGTCTTTTCACTCACCCGCTTCGCATCACTGTGACTCTCAAAGCTGACAAAACCAAATCCTCTAGAGTTTCCGCTCTCATCCGTCATGACCCGAACGCTCAGGGTTGGGCCTAAAATCAAAGGAAGAAAAGTGTCAAAGATGCAATAGAACAAGAGAAAAACATTTCATCTATACTTCCATATAACAAATACTTACCGAATTTGCTGAATATCTCAGTGAGCATCTTGGCATCCACATCTGTGCCAAAGTTCTTGATGTAAATGTTTGTAAACTCTTTTGCTCTCATCTGCATTTCAGCTTCACGCTCTTTTTGCGTTTTGAAGTGGCCGATGAACCTTAAAGGTGCAACATATGAAACTTACGAGACTCAACACCAGTTCAACATGATGCGTTTAGTCGCGACTTACACTTTCAGCTCGTTGATCAACATGCCGTTTAATTTCTTGATGGCTTTTTCAGCAGCTTCATGTGTCTCAAAGTGCACAAATCCAAAGCCTTTCGATCCGTTTTCATCGCAAGCCACCTTAATAACAAGAAACGTGCTTCAGAGTCTCCTTCACTGAATATTTATCTTGTATAACAGTGCTGGAGGAGGTGGAGAATGTTACTTACTTTACAGGACAAGATGTTTCCAAATGATGAGAAGATGTCAAACAGGCCCTCGCTGTTAATGGATTTCTGCAGGTTCTTAATGAAGATGTTTCCCACGCCACTCTTCCTCAGTGAAGGGTTTCGCTGACACCACATTAGACGCATCGGCTTACCCTGCATGAGGTCAAAGTTCATGGTATCCAAGGCTCGTTCGGCTAGGATGTGAAGGAGAACCAATGTTACAATGAAGCAAATGTGATTAGGAATTTCTTGACTAATTGGATTATTTCAAGTGCAGATTTTTAAATGCTTTTTGTTTATTGATTCCCCCCAAATCAATAAACAAGTGTCAATCAGAAATGTGAAGAAGTTGTCCCAAATACATTGCTAAAAATATATAAATATCTAAACATTCTTAAATAATAAATAAGGATATATGTGACCCTGGATACCAAAACCAGTCATAAGTCGCACAGGTATATTTGTAGCAATAGCCAACAATACATTGTATGGGTCAAAATTATCGATTTTTTTTCTTTTATGCCAAAAATCATGAGGATATTAAGTAAAGATCATGTTCCATGAAGATATTTTGTAAATTTCCTACTGTAAATATATCAAAAATGTATTTTTGTGAGTGAATATGCATTGCTAAGGACTTCATTTGGACATCTTTAAAGATGATTTTCTCAGTATTTCAATTTTTTTGCACCCTCAGATTGCAGATTTTTAAATAGTTGTATCTCGGCCAAATATTGTCCTATCCTAACAAACCATACATCAATGGAAAGCTTATTTATTCAGCAGATGATGTATAAAACTGATTGGTTTTGTGGTCCAGTGTCACAAATTTACTTGTGATGAACAATGACATAAGATGAAATCTTAATGTATAAAATTACACATTAATGTTTACTTAAAAAATCTGCCAGTCCAGGCTTGAGAAAAATGATCTTGTTTTCTCTTATTTTTCTGACCCCATTAGCAGATGCAATATTTGTTTTTAAACAAGATTTATCTTATGCCATTTTTCATTTTGTCTTAATTTAAGAATGTTTAGATATTTTTATATCAAAATGAAGTGAGTTTATGCTTAAATATCTGCCAATGAAATCAGACAAATAATCATGTTTTCCCTTTGAATTTAGTTTATTTTTCTGACCCCATTGGCAGATATTTGCTCTTGTTTCAAGAATAAATTCACGTCATTATACTTTTTTCCCCCAGAAAACAAGACAAACCAAGTCATTTTGCTTCTCATGTAAATTCATCATAACTTAAGTATGTTTAGATATTTGGGTAACACTTTACAATAAGGTTGCATTTACTTAACATGAATTAACCATGATGTACAAGTCTGTATATATATATATATATATATATATGTGTGTGTGTGTGTGTGTGTGTGTGTGTGTGTGTGTGTGTGTGTGTGTGTGTGTGTGCTTTTGTTTATATTACATTGTGGGGACCAAATGTCCCCATGATGTAATATAAACCTGAGTTCACCTACATCGTGGGGACCAGCCAGCGGTCCCCACAATGTAAATGGGTTTATAAATCATATAGAATGAGTTTTTGTGAAAAAGTAAAAGTTTGCACAGTTTCCTGTGAGGGTTAGGTTTAGGGGTAGGGGCAGGGTAGGGGGATAGAATGTACAGTTTGTTCAGTGTAAAATGCATTGAAGTCTATGGAAAGTCCCCACAATTCACAAAAACAAACATGTGTGTGTGTGTGTGTGTAATTTAAACGTATACATTATAAAAGTTGTATTTGTTAACATTAGTTAATGTACTGAGCTAACATAAACAATTGTATTTTTTTTTTTAAATAACATTAACAAAGATAATTCAATGTTATAAATATAGTTAGCTAACTTAATGCATTAACTAATGTTAACAAATTAGACATTATTGTAAAGTGTTACCGATATTTGTACTGGAAAACAAGACGAAGAAAAAACAACAGGGATTGACATTCACTGGAGTGACAGTCACAGCACTCTTCTTGGCTTAGATACAAACTATTTCACAGAAAACTTGTGAAATCTCACGAGTCAGTTGATTATTAATGTTAAATGGAGATCTTGTCAATCATCTTACCATCAGCGGGTCGCTCGAAGTTCACGTACGCGTATCCGAGCGAGCGGCTCGTGAGTTTGTCTCGACAGACTCGGACGGACTGAATCGAACCGACCGATTTGAAGCGCTCGAACAGCATGGCTTCAGTCACGTCCGGCTCCAGATCGCCCACATACAGAGAGCTGCTCACCCTCATCTTCATCAGATAGACAAATATCAATGAATGATCGATGCAGAACTCAAAGCAGCCGAGATTCAATCTACCAAACGCTTAACGATCAACGAATCGGATTTAAAAGATTCAGTCAGATCATAAATAAACATTCCTTTTATCATCATCGTGCTTTATTCTGCAATCATAAATAAACATTCCGTTTATCATAATCGTCGTGCTTTAATATGCACTCATGGCATGATTGTATATATTTAATATTACAGCGCACGATAAGATTCAGTGTTTGTAGTGCACATGCTTTATTGACTCCTCTAGTGTGTTATTTTTCTCACGGTCACTATTTTTTTTTTTGCATGGAAAAGAGTCTCGAGTTGATTATAACAACTTTTTTGTGTTCCACAAAAGAGTAAATCATGAAAAAAAGTTTCATTTTTAGTCAACTATTTATTAGGGGGGTTCATTTTAATAGGTAGAAACATTTTATAAGCCCCACCATAGTCTTATTAAAAGATGCATTTTGCATTTTTATAATATGTGTGTGTGTGTGTGTGTGTGTTGTGTAATATGCATAAGAATACAATTACCCTACCTCATAATTTGATGCATTTAGCTAATATTATGTCTAATGCTTTATTATTTTATTTCCTGGAAAAGCCTTATATGGGCAATGATGTAACTGTTACATAGGTATTTTATTTATAATACAGTGAATATAATATTTATATGATTTACATGTATTATAGTATTCACCCTGTAGTACTGTGTGTTGGGCTGGAGAGTGTTGCAGAGTTATAATTGTGTGCAAATGTGGAAACGGCTATACAGAGGTCAAAGAGATAAAGATGAGACCGCTCTACATATCACTCTACAGATGACTTATTTATGCTGAAAGTAGAGAAGAAAACATGTATTAGAGCAACTTTATAAGAAGTATGCAGGAAGTATGTTGCCGTGGATGAAAAGTGATGAAGACAACTGTGGAGGAAGACACATAAAACAGGCCTTTTTAAAGGGGGCGCTCAGAGTCTGGATGAGCTCATTTGGGGAGGACACTAATTTATCTTTAAATGTCCATGATGACAGTGACACTCAGATGCTGCATCATGACCACCTGACGAGCTTCTTCAGTGCCAGAACCAGCGCTGCTATTGCCTTGATTGAAAAACTTTTTGATATTTGTACTTTATTTAAAGGATTAGTTCACTTTGAAATGAAAATTAGCCCAAGCTTTACTCACCCTCAAGCCATCCGAGGTGTATATGACTTTCTTCTTTTTGATGAACATAATCACAGAAATATTAATAAATATCCTGACGCATCTTAATTTTAAGTGAACTAAATATTTGAGTCTTATTAGAAGATGCATTTTCATATTTTTCTTGTCAAACTTGTTTTTCCTTTAGGTTTAAATTTAATTTAATGTAATTTATTTATGTATTTTTAGCTGCTGCTTGTACACAGAATAACTGAGCTGATGGTTTAGTAGTTGATGAAACTGCTGTATAAGGTCACATGAGGTACTTCTGACACATTGTTTGGAATGTAAATGTTTATTAACACTTTGCAGGATTTTTACCCCAAAATTTCAAAAGACATGACAAAAATGAATATATAACAATAATAAATAATGTGTAAGAAACATAACACAAATTCACCCTCCATGAGTGAGGTGTGTGATGTGCTCTGTTAGTGTAACAGCAGATGGCAGCA
Organism: Ancherythroculter nigrocauda; assembly: GCA_036281575.1. Lineage (NCBI taxonomy): Eukaryota > Metazoa > Chordata > Actinopteri > Cypriniformes > Xenocyprididae > Ancherythroculter > Ancherythroculter nigrocauda. The sequence goes on from VTFQ01000010.1 coordinate 39,259,155, forward strand.
AAACACAAACCTACTGAAGGTCAATTTCAGCACTGACCATCTGTTTATGAGTGTTTATACACCGTATCCCAGTGTCCTTTGCTCCTACGGTCCACTCCGTTAACTTTCACTTTCATCTTGTGTTGTGGCATCCATTAAAGTCCCTGAGCGATCTCATCTACAGGTCTCATCATGTGTCAGGATGTGTTCATCAGTATCTACTGTGTTCATCTGTCGCAGTCACAATAACGTCCATCCAGATTCTCATGGCTTCAGCGCTGTGGGCCACGAGGAAAAAGAGCCGCTCGTATGTTTTCACACAGAAGGTGAGACTGGGCCGCGGAGACTGAGAATGACAAAAAGAGAAACGTTACTGCAACAAACACAGTCAGCGTGGGAAATACAGAAATGTGTCAGAAATCCTGCTAAACTATTTATACTGCTATATAATGACTATGTGATTTTAGGGTTAAAGTTACAGTTTTGTGTCTGTCGTGGTCAGTTTTTACTCCATATGAGGAGGCGTATGAACTCACTGTTGTAGCTGTTCGTAGATGATCATAATAAACCTCCTCGATGGCCTGAAAGTAAATGACTCCTTTGAGTTTCTTCTCATCTAGCTCTGAGAAAACAACGAGAAGAACATTGAGATTTCAATGTGAAAGCAGCAGATATTCATCAGATTTCAGCTGAAGTGTACTATACACTGTAAATACTTGTTAATCCAAACTTTTTTTCCAGCCAAACCCGTAGATGTCAAATATATTCTTGCAGTCCCCCATATTGCAGAAAGATTAGTTACTATTTCAATACATAATAAGTAATAATAATAAGTACAAATTTGCATGTTCACGGTTCTCTGATGTCAGTTAATGGTCACATTCAGGGTTATGATAGTTAACTAAAAGTAAAAATATAATAAAAAATTGTTACTTGTAATAAAATAAACATTAACTGAAATAAAATAAAACATACAATTAAACTTTCTCATTTTCGTTTAGTTGATGTACAAAAATAAAAAAGACAACTAATAAAATTGCAAAAAAAAAAAAACATTAATAATAATAGTAATAAAACATTAACAAAAATTTGTATAAAAAATAATAAAAACATTCAAAAACTATAGTAGTATCTCAATAATATTATAACACTGTTTGACATGCAGGTAAACAGATAAAATATATATTTCTTTACTATTTATTATGATTTTACTCTGTATGTGATATTATATATATATATATATATATATATATATATATATATACATTGCACTCCAAAAGTTTGGAAACACCCTAGAAAAGTGGGGTTTTGGACAATATTAGCATGACTCCTTTTTAATTTGTGATAATTTTGCACTGATAAGGGACAACACAAACTATGAAAACATATTTTATTACATTACCGGTTTATACATAGAAAAAACTTAAATTTTCAATTCATCAAAATATCCAACATTAGCAGCTGTCTGACCTAAACTGGGTTCTGATTGGTTCATTGTATTCTAAACTTAATTGGCAATCAATTGTTGAAGCTATTAAGGTGTGCTGAGCCAAAAATCTTTTACAAACCTGGGCCAAGTTTAAACCAGTAACCAGGCATCACAGCTGGCAAAGGGGCATGTCTGACTTTGACATGTATATATTGACATTATTATGTAATCAAAATGAAAATTATTATTGCTGGTCTTCAATGATAATGTCAAGTTACTTTAATGTATTTGCACCAAAAAATGATAAGGATTTATGCTGATATCGTCCAAAACCACACTTTGCCAGGGGTGTTTCCAAACTTTTGGAGGGCAGTGTGTATATATATATATATATATATATATAGTGTATATTGTGGGAGCACACTGTGTTCCCAATGGCTGCATAGGCTGCATGACTAAAAAATGTCATATATTGCAATTTGAACTGCGATATTACATTTCATATGAAAATGTCTCATATTGCTGCTGTTTGGCTACAAGAACCAACAAACACCTACAGGTTACAGTACTAATATTACTGTTTTAAATTCTTTTTTCTAACATGTCAAATCCTTGAGCTTTTATTTTGGCGGAATATTGGTGAAATTCTGAACTTCTGTTGGAAATGGTGCAGATGTGAATGTAAATAAAGTGAACCTAAGGCACATTGTGTTCCCAGATGCACGTTAACCTCACAGGGTCTGCAGCAATGCAGCATTTAGTTTAGAGTCGCTCTGAAAAAGCAGCAGGTATGTAAATGAACAACGCTGCTCTTTACTCTGAAACACGCATAACAACACACTATATACTTCTTTAACTCTTTCCCTGCCAGTGATTTTGATCATTTTCACAAAAATTTCATGGCACCCAGAATATTTTGTTTATGAATATCTGAACATAGTTTAGCCATTTATATGCTGTTGATGATCACATTATTTTACATAATGCATATGCTTACTTATGCTATCACTTGTTTCTGCACCTTCTTCGCCTGTGTTTTGATCAGGAGATTCAGTACTCTTTCAGAAGATGTGTCATAGCGCCCCCTAGCGTATAACATGAAATCTTGTCTTTGGCGGGAAAGAGTTAATTATTAAATCTCAGCCTTTGATTTGATAATCGCTATTTGAGTTTTCTTTTGATTAATTGTGCAGTCCTATGTGTTTATTACAATGTTACGTTTAATTTAATAATTATTAGCTATTCATGAACTCTGTGTTACTGGATGTGTTGTAATATGTTCTCTTGCTCTATTTCTGCGTGACGTGCCGCTCTTTTCCTCACCGGTGTAGTATGCCAGTCTTTGGTGGTCCAGATCAAAGATAAACCACCTCCTCCTCCACGTCTTCACTCGACCTCCACGCTTGGTTAGAAAGCCGCCACACCGTCGGGGAGACAAATTAACTCCCATGCACCCCGTCACGTTGTGACCCAGAGACTCCACGTGAGCGCGCAGGTCAAAGTTCGCCGTCAGAGAAAGCGGGACACCCTGCTGCACGAACAAGAGGAAATAAACACGATTAAAGCACAATCTAAATGAAAATACAAATGTTTAGGTGGAAACACACAGCATTTTATGTGCTGATTTTAAAAATAGTAAAATATATGACATTTAATGAGGGATTTTTTCAGATTTTTATGAATAAACACAGGCATGAATTAGATTTGAGATCTATAGCAGAAGGAATGATTTTCAGGTCACACAAAAGACACTTCATATTCAGTAATATTATCAAATTGACTGCACTGCCACAATCAGATGAGGACAAAACTTGAACTGAATTGAGCTGAATAACAACACTATTGTCTTCTGTACAGCTGCTTTATAGCTGAATCAATTTTTTTTAAATGGATGACCTTTGCAACATTGACACTGTTACTGAACTGAATTGACATTCAGGCCCCGTTTACACCTGGTATAAAGATGGCGTTTTGGCTGATCGGATCACAAGTAGATGAGGAAGACGCATTCCCGTTTACACCTGGTGTTTTAATCCTTCTCTTTTGTCAAATTTCAACCACTTCTGTCCTGATTTCTTCGAGGGGAGGGTTTATGGGCGGGTAAATGTATGAGCTTTTTCAGATCTTTCGATCTAATCGAAATATGCTCACAGTTTACATATGAACGCACCTGGAGACGACGTAAAAACATACGGAGAGCAGCAGCTTTAGTTTATGCTCTGATATCCGCAAGACCGGCTGAACGCTGTGAGTGTGTGTTAGAAATCAGGAATGGTGAGAGAACATTGTGCTTGGTATGTATTTCGTCTTCAAATCAAACATGGGGCTTCAGCAGACAAAGTTTAAAGTCTAGCGCACTTCCCATAATGTTTATGCATGAAGTCAGTAGGTGGAGAGTAGGTGGGCTTTAGTGGCTGTTCGATCAGATTTGACCACATGAGAGTTTCCACTACGAAAGCAATCAAATGTGTTTTCAACTACCTCTGGAAGTGATCAAAAGTGGACAAGCTCAAAGCATTTTAGACCCCATTTACACCTGTATTTAGCGTCGTCCACTTGTGATTGGATTGACGAAAATGCATCTTAATGCAAGGTGGAAACAGGACCTAAATCTGAACTGAGCTGAGTGATGAAACTATTGTCTGCTGTAGAGCTGCTTTATAGCTGAAATGAATTTGTTGCAAAATTTAAATTAAAATTGACTGCAACAAAATTGAAATTGACTTTGCAACATTTACACTATTATTGAACTGAACTGAATTAACACTAACTCCGACTTGAGCTAAATAATGAAACTGTCTTCTGTAGAGCTGCTTTACTGAAATTGAATTTGCTTCATAATTAATTTTGCAACATTAACACTGTTATCTTCTGTTTATTACTGTGAAGCTGCTTTGAAACAATCTGTGCGATATAAATAAATGTGACTTAACTTGACAAAGCATCAAATGAGTCATATGGACTTTGAGTTTGACAGTATATATCACCATCCACTTTCATTTGATGTAAAACGGAAGCTCGGACATTCTGCCTTATGTCTTCATTTGTGTTTCACGAAAGTAAGAAAATAATAAATATGGGCGATTATATGATGTCAGAATGTGTAGTTTATTTTAGTAGTCTCAGATGTACCTCCAGTGTCCTGTGCGGTGAGTTCGTTTGCAGCCGCTCCTCAGCATGTGGCTCTAGTTTTGATGCATCCATCTGTATTTTTAAAGATTGCAGCTCCTTCTGTCTGTGTTGCTCTGCCAACAGCCGCTGACGCTCCTCCTGCATCGAGACAAACGGAGACGTGAAACTGCCGTCAGACTGCGTTAGATTGGATTCGTTAGAAAAAATTTTCATTGGTGGAAAAACAACATATGAACAGGCCAAATTTAGTCAGCAGCACTCAATAACAAAAATCTCTAGCTTGTGTCCTAATTTAATGTGAAACATGGGATTCTGTCTAAGGAAATTGCTGACTCTTATGTCAAACTGCTTGCAATGCTCCTTATTTCAAAGTAGGCCTGTGTCGATCATGAATTTTGTGCAGATGATTCATTTTCATACAAATAATTGCAATTAATGATTTAATTCTGTTTTGTTTATGTCACTTACAGTTTAAGCCTAATATGTTATTTTTGTACTTGGAAACATATATAATAATAAAAACTATAAAATAAAAAAAATCTATAACAAAACTATAAAAAATAGGCCCTTAATGCTGTGAAAATAATATATATTTTTAAATTAATTAAAAGCAACATAAACAGTCAAAATTGCAGTTACAAAACAAAAATGAAAAGAATTATTAAAAAAGAAAGTGATTATTAAATGAATTAGAAATATGTAAATAAAATCTAAATACAAATTTGTTTATAATATAATATAACATAATATAATGCAGTCTGATTAAACCCCTTAAACCTTCATTTCGCATGAAGTAAGACCTTTGACTATCTTTGTGTTTTTTATATTCTTTGGCACAATGGGATAGAATTTTAAACTGCACAATTATTTCTAATATCTCAAATAATTACGATTAGATCGAATCGTCTGAACCTTGATCATACGATCTTTCTATGTGACTTTGGATGAAAGTATCTGTTAAATGAGTAAATGCAAAGGTAAATGTTATTTATGGAACTGCTGCATGGTCTAAAAATAAGACGTGATCATATGCACCCGAATCACAGCTGAAGACAAGAGTCAGCATGAAAGTGAGTGTGATTTTGTTGAAATGATATTATAAGAACAAACAAACACAAGTCTCTTGTGAGCTCTTTAACACTGATGATGTCCAAGGGTCAATTCTTCATGTATTTCACAGTTTTGTATGTTTTCAGTGATACTGATCAGTATTGTTGTGGTTGTGTCAGGTCAGTAACTCACCCTCTCTTTCAGCAGACGTTCCCGCTCTGCTTTGGCCTCTCTGAGTTTCCGTTCGATCTCAACCAAATCCAAGAGGCTCTGAGGGCTGTAAAGACGAAAGGTCACGTGATCGGATTTTTTTGCAATATTATTATTATTGTTGTATTTTACTTTCATTTTGTTTTAATTATTTAATTTATCTTTTTCACTCTAGTTCGAGGACCTCCATGAAGTTGGCACCCCATAAAGCGAAATAATCCCCAAAACTATGTCATTCGTTTGTGCTACGTTTGTGCTGATTTGTGCCGCAAAAACGAACGTTTGTGCTGGTTTGGTGTTTGAGATATTAAGCATTATTTGTTTGGTCGTGTGACGTCATTCTCCACCCCATGTCGTTCAAATCGCTTCAAACCGGTGCCATTCGTTTGTGCTGGATTTGTGCTGGTTTGTGCCGTTAAAACAAACACTGTAACTGTTTTCCTTCCACAGATATAACAAATTTAATTCGGGAGCTGTGACGTCATTCTCCACCCCATGTTGTTCAAATCGCTTCAAACCGGTGCCATTCGTTTGTGCTGGATTTGTGCTGGTTTGTGCCGTTAAAACAAACACTGTAAAGCCGCCTTTCCACTGCCCCCTAGCGGCAGTCGCACGGAACTTTGAAATTGGTAGTGAAGCAACCGTTACCCTCGGCTTATTCCAATCCAGCAACCACCATGGTAAACTGAACGATTTTAATGAATGTAACGTTAATGCATATATCCATAAAGCAAACTACCCTCAATACTTCTAAAATAAAAACATACTAGTATATTTTATAGAGCTAATCAACGTAAAAATTGGTTTAATAATCATAAAATGCATTTTTACATATTATTAATAACGACCATTTTAAAGAAATAGTGTTTACATAACATTAAAGTGTTAAAATATTGGTAATTCTAACTTCGCGCTCATCGTTTTGATTAGAATACATCATATCCGGTCGGCCGGTCGCATACGGTCTAGCCGCAGAAGTTCAAATATTTCAACGCATCCGAAGCTCAAATCGGATCCGAAATTTCCGCATTCGCATATGATCGGAACTCCACGCAGCCCCCGTACTACTCTCCATTGGAAATGAATGACTTCCGGTCCAACGGCTGTCGTTTGTCGTGTGCAGTGGAAAGGCGGCTTAACTGTTTTCCTTCCACAGATATAACAAATTTAATTCGGGAGCTGTGACGTCATTCTCCACCCCACTTCCTCTAAATCGCACGAAACTGGTGTCGTTCGTTTGTGCTCGATTTGTGCTGGTTTGTGCCGTTAAAACAAACACTGTATCTAAGACCTCTTCTTAAATATAACGAAAAAATGTTTTATGAACAGTGTAACTCACCCCCATGCCATCCAAATTGCTCCAACCTGGTATTGTTCGTTTGTGCTCGATTTGTGCCGGTTTGTGCCGTTAAAAGAATCCCTAAATGATGACTTTTTGACTTAAAAAAATAAAAACCAAATAATTTCCACCCCATGTCTTCTTAAATCGTTACAAAATGGTGCTGTTCGTTTGTGCTCAGTTTGTGCCGTTAAAAAAAGCAACAATGACATCATCTTAAATATAAAGGCCTAACAAAAAATGTTTTTACATTCAGTTTGCTTAAAACCGGTGCCCCCCACATGCTCCAAATTCGCTCAAAATCGTTTGTGCCTGTAAAAAGTTTCGTTTGTGCTGCTTTGGTTTTTAAAATATTAAAATATATATATATATAGTATGTTTGTTTTTACATATTACGAGAGAAAAGAGACCGATGTTTTTTTTGGGTGACCTGAAAATGACCTATAGCCTATATATATATATATATATATATATATAGGCTATAGGTCATTTTCAGGTGTGGCCGCCCACACATTCGAAACAAATTTTAAAGCATAAACTAATTGAAGTTTTTCCCTTAAACCAAAAATACAAAAAAACTCAACTAATTTTTCAGTTTCTTAATAAAAAAAGTTATTTGTCTTTGTTTTTTTCCAAGTAAAATAATTTAAAAAATAATTTACACACACACACACACACACACACACACACAAACAGGCGCACCTACCTTAGTGGGGTCTCTCCATAGGCGTAATGGTTTTTATACTGTACAAACCGTACTTCCTATCCCCCTACCCTACCCCTATCCCTAAACCTAACCATCACAGGAAACATTCTGCATTTTTACATTTTCAAAAAAACATCTTTTAGTATGTTTATTAATCCATTTCCCTCGTGGGGACCGCTGGCTGGACCCCACAATGTAGGTGATCTCAGGTTTTTATTACATTGTGGGGCCATTTGGTCCCCACGATGTAATATAAACAAGAACACACACACACACACAAATATTTTAGCATTGCAAACTTGATTTGCAGCCTGATTATTATCGAAATAACAGTCAATCTAAACATCTAAACATCAAGTAGTCTAATCTAAACACCTTGGCCTCCAAGAAGGGAAAAACAAGGACTCAAAATCAACCTATATGAATTAATTTATAAACAACACTAATTTTATCCGTTAACTTGTTCTATTTAATGTAACAATTGCAATTCACTTTGTACAGTGTATTTGTTTTTTTTCTTCATTATTATTGTTTTATTTAAAGAAAATAGCCTTCGCCTATAGGCTACTTTACATTGATTAAAGTCTGTGTTTGTTTGAAAGGTAAATTGCAGTTAGATGATGAAATAATCTGAGCATAAGCAGTTCCACAAGATTCCACTGGGCCTGTTAGTTGCAGCGTTTTATCTTTGGCACTATCTTTCGCGTGTTATACACGCGTTCCTGTGAGTTTCTTGATTGCACAATCATTAATAAAAGAATACACTTCTCTGAAGTGTCAAACAAATTTTAAATTAACCTGTAAATTACCCTGCACACATGATTTTTTTAGTCTCAGAGCATACATCTTTTCCGTATGCAGACCATATGCATTGTTTAACGTTTTTGTCAGGGCGCAACACGTTAAACATGTACTTGAAAATTTACCATGCAATTGTATAGTATTTTATTATTATTATTTATTCAAATATCTGTCCCAGTGCTATAGCACAGCATAGAACACGCCTGGTTCCAGAAGTAGGCAGGTAACATGTAGGCCTAAGTGGTTGTGACAATATCTGGCACAAATTTAGTCCATTTAAGAAGGGGTCTTAGTATTATTTAATGGCACAAACAGGGACAAACGAACTGCACCATTTTGGAACGATTTAAGATGACGGGGAGGAGATTTTTTTTTTTTTTTTTTTTTTTTAGGCCTATTATTATTATCATTGTTATTGTTGTTATTTTAAGTTATTCTTTTAACGGCAGAAACCTGCACAAATAGAGCAAAAACGAATATGCCAGTTTTGAAGCGATTTAGATTACATGGGGTGGAGATTGGGTTTTTCATTTTTTTTTTTTTTTTTTTTTTTTTTTAAAAGGTAATCAATTACAGGGATTCTTTTAATGGCACAAACCGGCACAAATCGAGCACAAACAAACAATACCGGGTTGGAGCAATATGGCATGGAGAGTTACATAACAAAACATTTTTTCGTTAGGCTATATTTAAGAAGAGGTCTTAGATACAGTGTTTGTTTTAACGGCACAAACCAGCACAAATCGAGCACAAACGAATGACACCAGTTTCGTGCGATTTAGAGGAAGTGGGGTGGAGAATGACGTCACAGCTCCCGAATTATATTTGTTATATCTGTGGAAAGAAAACAGTTACAGTGTTTGTTTTAACGGCACAAACCAGCACAAATCGAGCACAAACGAATGGCACCGGTTTGAAGCGATTTGAACAACATGGGGTGGAGAATGACGTCACAGCTCCTGAATTAAATTTGTTATATCTGTGGAAGGAAAACAGTTACAGTGTTTGTTTTAACGGCACAAACCAGCACAAATCGAGCACAAACGAACGACACCAGTTTCGTGCGATTTAGACGAAGTGGGGTGGAGAATAACGTCACAGCTCCCGAATTAAATTTGTTATATCTGTGGAAGGAAAACAGTTACAGTGTTTGTTTTAACGGCACAAACCAGCACAAATCCAGCACAAACGAATGGCACCGGTTTGAAGCGATTTGAACGACATGGGGTGGAGAATGACATCACACGACCAAAAAAATAATGCTTAATATCTCAAACACCAAACCAGCACAAACGTTCGTTTTTGCGGCACAAATCAGCACAAACGTAGCACAAACGAATGACATAGTTTTGGGGATTATTTCGCTTTATGGGGTGCCAACTTCACGGAGGTAGTTCGAGCTGGTTCAGATATTTATTTCTGTTTGTTAATAAGTGGATTTTAATAAAAAAATAAAATGTTCCCACAGCAGAACCAGCCAGAGCTCTCATTCATAATTACATCAACAAACACAATCATTACTTACAGAACACTTTACAATAAGGTTCCATAACATGAACTAACAATGAAAATGGTAATTATGTCGTACCAAAACCATATGCTGTCATTCGGTGGATCAAAAAGAGTCGCAATACACATCGTTTCAAAGCAGCTTTACAGAAAATCATGGTGTTGATGTTTATATTTTAATATTTTCATGACTTATAGTTTCATTTAGTAGATTAGAGCTGGATGATAATATAGTTTTTGATTCAGAGATGTTAAATAATATTTTTGACTTGAATAGAACTAGTTATTTTAGATGTAAGCATTTTTAGGTTACCATTGTTTCAGTGTAGTTACATTTTGTGACGATACAAACAATCAAGCAGTTGAGATATATATATATATATATATATATATACACATACATATACATATATATAGTAGCCTATATATCGCTTTATGTGAGTGTACTGTATGTATCCGAAAAGTTGGATATACTTAAATATACAACTTCAATATATAATACTACATTATAATATAGAGATAGAGAAACTTTAATTAAATTAAAGCCATTATTGTCTAAACATCTTCTCTTCTGGCTAAGCAATGAAATTTTGTGCCAGGTTTGATGTGATTTATTGGTGTACATGCGTCATAACCGAACATGACTCACTAGTATGTGATTTACTTAGTTTAGATCTATTTCTCACACAAATCCTTTGACTCAGAACATAAGACTAGAAGACACGAGTCATATGGACTATTTTTACGGTACTGTTATGGTGTATTTTGTCCTTTAAAATTCAACAGTCCTAGAAATTGTTGCTGTATGGTGCAAAAATAGTGTAAATTCCCCTATTATGTTCCAGGGTAACAATGACAGCATACGGGTTTGAATGAAATAATGACTGAAAAGTGTTAATTTCTTTTAACTGTTCCTTTGATTTCACAGAATTCACCCACATGCAATCAGTTTAATAAGTTTACTCACAAACACCTCAGATTCATACACCTCAAATTAAAGGTTTCACACACCCATGTAAACACACACCTGTTACAAGAACTTATACACACCTGTTACAAGAACCCATACAGATGATTTAGTATTATAATTCAAAAACAAAGCCTGGCTGCCGTTTGGTGCCACTCACCTGGGTGCGCGGGAGGTGTTGGCACTGTTGCATGGCGCGTAAGAGCCGTTCCCATCGCTCTGCGCTGATCTCAGCCCATTACAATGTCCATTACTCAGCCTGTGGGTGGGATGAGGAAGGCGAGGTGACAAAGCCTCTGAGGTTTGTCTGTCTGGAGTCATTCGCACCAACACTGACAAATGAAAGCAACGGGACACATTACATTTATATTCAATCATTTATGTACTATGGGGTTGTTGCAATGAGATGGTGGAAAATGGACGCAGTTCCAACATTTGATGTGTGGTTAAGTGAGCTGGTGAACTTTATACATTGAAAGATTATGATTTACCAATAATGACAAGTTAGATTTATTTTGAAAAATATAGAAAAATGTATTAGATCACTTGGATTTAGGAACATGATCACTTTATACTGGTCTGCATGAATGCATTGTATAATATTTTCTGTAAATTTTTCATTTTTAATTTATTTATTATTTTTATTTAGTTTATCTATTTATCTTTACGTCTTCATGTTGTAACCGCTGTGATCTTTTGACCTAAAGGGACAGTTGAGTATGATTTCACTCTTTTTAACTTTAGTTAGTGTGTAATGTTGCTGTTTGAGCATAAACAACATCTGCAAAGTTATGACGCTCAAAGTTCATGCAAAGGGAGATATTAACAGAATTTGCTGTTTAAGGACTACAACAAAAACTCCGGTTTGAACAATATAAAGCTGAACACTGTTACTGACAATCCTCATTTTGGCTGCGTGAGATTCTCCAGCTTTGTTGTTGTTGAGCTGTTAAAGCTCCGCCCTCTTCTGGAAAGTGGGCCGGGAGCAGCAGCTCATTTGCATTTAAAGGGACACACACAAAAACAGTGTGTTTTTGCTCACACCCAAATAAGGGCAAATTTGACAAGCTATAATAAATGATCTGTGGGGTATTTTGAGCTGAAACTTCACAGACACATTCTGGGGACACCAGAGATTTATATCTTGTGAAAAGAGTATTATAGGTGCCTTTTAACTAACTTTCTTGTATTTTACATATCAGGGATCTTTTACATTATTTTGATTATTTCTGTATATTTAAAATGTACTGCACTGTTGTTTTCATTTTTGGACCTCATATTTGCAGTCTACACCTTATCAGAAAAATGTATATATATAAAATAAATATTGTGATCTATTATATAACTGAAAAATGTTGCCTTTACAGTAATGACAATGAGATTTTACCCATCTTTTAAAATCCTAAAAAAAAAAGTTTTCTATATTCTAAATATTTTTTTTTTGAGGTCACATGATTTCATGAGAGGAGAAACACAAGCAATATATCAAACAGAAGCAACAATATTAGCAGGATGAGTTATGAAATGAGGTTCAGTCACTCTTAACAGGTTGACTTGTTTTTTGTGCAACAAATTAGTTTTAACCCTAACCCTAACACGCATCTGTGTCTCAACCTGTATGCAACACACACACACACACACACACACACTATTAACTTTGGCAACTGCAACATTTCAAAATAAATTTTCGATAACATCATTTATAGTCCTGGAAGTATTTTCCCATCCCTTTTCCATCATATAAAAGGTGGTATCAAACAGGAAGTTCAATAAAATGAAGTCACGTCCCATAATTCAATCATTAACTCATAAGATTTCTTATAGACGAATTGGTAACACTTTACAATAAGGTATCATTTGTTAACAACAGTTAATGTATTAACTGACATGAAATAACAACGAGCAATACATTTGTTACAGTACTTATTAATCTCTGCTAATGTTAATAAAAATACAGTCCTTAGTTGTTTGCTCATGTTAGTTCACAGTGCATTAACTAACGTTAACAACTTTTAAATTTAATATTGTATTAGTAAATGCTGAAATTAACATTAACTAAGATTAATAAATGCTGTATAAGTATTGTTCATTCTTAAATCATCTAAACTAAAGTAGTTAACTAATGTTAACTAATGAATCCTTACTGTAAAGAAGTATATGCACCTTCACACACAGATACTGTTCCAAAGATTGTCTTTGTTTGATCGATTCCTTCATGAGATACAAGACTGCCAGGATTATTAGAGACAAACAAAAGCACAACTGTGTGCAATTGCAGTGGCTCCACTCGCTTTTCCAGTATGTTGCAGCAACACGGACACACCTTAATGAAAACACTGACAAAAGCTTTTCACAACTAATAAGCCACGACATGCAGGACTGTCATGCCGTGTGGCTGTTGTACTTTCTGTTTAGTTGTTTTGCATGTTGCCTGTTGTCTGTGCATTTATCGTTTTGCACAATTGTGTTGCTATTTGACCTACTTATTGTCTGAGCACCAGTTAAACCGCATTTCATCACACCAGATATTTGTGTACACGCATCATTGCAATAAAGCTCACTGGCTTGCTCACCTTGCGCAGAGAGAGGTCTATCTGAGACTTTCCTATGCGAGCTCCGTCTGCGGGGTAAACTGGACGTCTCCTTCAATGATTCCTAGGAACATGGTTTCAAACACTGTCAATGTGCTGACCGCAGCAAACTCATGAATCACTAAAGGTCTAGATGTCAAACCATCAAATGCACACTCACAGCGTACCTGTGCTGCTTTGTGAATGGTCAGAGGGCTGAGTGACATCATGCAGGGGGTGGATCCGGTGATGTTGGACCAATCAGTCAGCGGCTTCTTCTCTTTCAAAATCTACAAAGGCAAATGTCCTTGATGTTTAGCATGTGAGTGAGAGACACATCCTGACCGATGCTGTAATATTAGTTACATAAAGACGTAAAATATTACAGAAGAACCTAAGGCTACAAGACAATAATAATAGCAATTATTAAGACAACAAATAACCAAAACATAAATGATCACATTAAAATACATTCATACAGGAAAGTGGCTCTGTTCTAAAACATAGTGCACTGCCATGCTGTTTACATAGGCAACAATGGTGTGCCATAGAAATAGACTATTCGAAACTGATTTCAATAGAGTTTGGCATTAGAATGTTGCTATTGTAAATGTGATGAGCATAAAAATACACAGCACACACAAATACTGCGTAACACAATCATTTCAATTATACTGAATTACTTTTATTGATACTTTTTAGGTACTTTATTATTTTTAGCTTTTCATCGTCTAAAAAAATATACATTAAATAATAAAAATGTAAACTTAGAATAAATAATTAAAAAATAAAAACAAAAACACTTATTTAAAAAAATATATTAAATATTGTATTTATTAACCTGCATGTCCTGTGACTACTAACCTCCACCAGATAACATGCAAATGTGTTGTTAAATTATTAAAATATTAACTTAAAAATTCAGAGGTTGTTTCAAGAAATTATTTTAGGTCAAAGGAGTTTGGCTGACAAAAAAGTTTGTGAACCTCTGCATTATAGGACGCATAATGGATGCAAAGAAGGCATCTTAGAAGGCAGTTGTTCAGTTTGTAATCATAAAAACTCAGAAGAGAATTATGCATTTTAATGAATTATGCATTTTGGGAACTTCCTATGTCTCATTAAAATAGTGTTTTTTATTTATTAGTAAAAAAAAAAAAAACATTGCTAACAAGTTGCTATATAAATTGTGCCACAATACTGGGGTGTTCTGGATGGTTGTCAGGGCATTCTGGGTGATTTCAGGTGTTTTCCTCCCGTTTTGTGTGAAAATCCCTCCTTCAATGTGCATACTGTCTTTTTTCACCTGTTTAATAGTGCAGCAGGTGATAATGGTACGTCTGATCACTTAGTAAGGAACCAAGACACCTCTTATCAACCAGTGCTGTCAGTGTTAAAACTAAAAATAATAATAATAACTAAAATTAATTAATTTACTAAAAATGAATTAAAAGGATATTAAAAAAACTAACAAAATTACTAAAACTTTAGTTAGTGTATAATGTTGCTGTTTGAGCATAAACAACATCTGCAAAGTTACGACGCTCAAAGTTCAATGCAAAGGGAGATATTTTCTTTTACAGAAATCACTTTTTAAGGACTACAACAAACGGCTGGTAGGGACTACAACAAGCTTCTTCCATGGTTGGTGACATCACTAATCCTAAAATTTATATAAACCCCGCCCCCGAGAACACATAACAAAGAGGGTGAGGCCATGTTGGGCTGCTTTAGAGAAGAGGAAGAGTTGTTGTAGTAGAGGTTTGTTGTCATGCCGTCATTTTACATTGGACTGCTTCACAAACGAGGATCAATTCAAGGCTGGATTTGCACAAAAGATGAACATGACGGCACATGCTAGTGGATGAGTTGAATCAACTCTTTTCTCTCTAAATTTATCCACTAACCATTCAGAAACGTCCAGTTTCATTCTAAAAGTTGTAACTTCTTCCTGAGTCTCTCCATCAGTGTCGACTCCGGTTTGAACAATGTAAGGCTGAACACCGTTACTGACAATCCTCATTTCGGCTGCGTGAGATTCTCCAGCTTTGTTGTTGTTGAGCAACCGAAGCGTGAGCTGTTAAAGCTCCGCCCTCTTCTGGAAAGCAGGCCGGGAGCAGCAGCTCATTTGCATTTAAAGGGACACACATAAAAACGGTGTGTTTTTGTTCACACCCAAATAGGGGCAAATTGACAAGCTATAATAAATGATCTGTGGGGTATTTTGAACTGAAACTTCACAGACACATTTTGGGGACACCAGAGACTTATATTACATCTTGTAAAAGGGGGAATAATAATATAGGTCCCCTTTAACTAAAATGGAAAATATAACAATAAAAACCAATGCAAAATATTAATAAACATTAAGACAATATAGTATATATCCTCAATAAGACACATGATTTGAGGAATCATGGAGCACAAACACTGCAGGCTTAACTTTAAGTACTTGTACTAGTAATTACTTACTTAACACTAATCAGAGTAGTTCAGAAGTTAAACAGTACTGCAGCTTTAAGTTAAGCATCCCTCCCTCTGACTCACAGACACATGAGCGACTGCGAGGAACACATTCCCGTCTTTATTTCCTACAGACCGTACATGCAGACAAATCAGTCATAATTCAGTTAGACAGTCCGTCATGTTACCAGTTAACAGCTGCTTTATTTTCAATCCTGTCGTGTGAAAATCCTTCTCCACATTCCCTCTGTCTTTCCTGATCTGTTGCATCTACGTGCCAGAATTTGATGTAACAGAGCAGATATACATCTTCTGAAGTACACACAGAAACACTCACCAGACGTGTGTTGAGTTTTGTAGGATATCTGCTCTCTTTCGCTCTCTCCTCTCTCACAGTTCCTCTGGTCCTGCCCTTTTCTGGGAATCCTGCCCTCTCTGACTCTCTCTTCCCTATCAGTAATTCATTCCTCCACCTACTTTTTCCCTGACTTTAGGGTATCTATAATCACTATAACAGCTGCTTTATAGATGAAATGAACTAATTTAATAATTGATGATCTTTGCAACAGAACTGAATCAACACTGAACAACGCTGTTCCTGTTTTCACTGTAAAGCTGCTTTGAAACAGTCTGTACTGTATAAAGTGCTTTATAAATAAAGGTGACTTGACTATAAAATATTGTTGATTTAGTCGACCAAAATGTATTAGTTGGTTAGTCGCAGAAAAAACAAAAACTCCACAGGAAGTGGTGAAATCACGCAGTCTGTGAGGTACATATCGTTAATGGCCGGTCCTTGTGGTAATTACAGTATGTTGGTAAGAAATTAAGTAATTCAATTAATATAAATGTGCAATTAGTCGACTAATGACATAAATGAATAAAAGTCGGGGGCAGCTCTACCTGTTACATGTACACTCTGTTCTGGACTCATTTGGACTTCTTGTTGTTCCATTTCCTGCCACCAGTTAGTCACCATGGCAACTGATCACCACCATCACACCCAGCTGTTCCCAATTACCCTCCTTGTTATCCCGTGTATATAAACCCTGTGTTTCTAGTCTTGTGTTGTTCATGTTATGTTGGTATATGTTCCTGTGGATTCCTGTTTATCTCCTAGTAAAGTCTTATTATAACTCTATCTCCTTGTCGTGCGCTTGATGTACCAGCTACCGTAACACTACCATGAACTAACATGAAAAGTTTTATTAACTAACATTAACAAATGTTATTAAATACTGTGACAAATATATTGCTCATTGTTAGTTCATGCAAGTTAATGCATTAACTAATGTTAACAAATGAGACCTTATTGTAAAGTGTTACTGTTTTTTTATTAAATGTTCATATTAAATGAAAAACTAATATATATATTTTTTTATTCTGTTTAAGCTTTAGCAATTTTAATACTTCACAACTTAAACTAAATTACAATTTCCTTTGCAACTAAAATAAAATATGTTTTGTTATATTCTATTTTCATTTAATTTATTGTAACTAACGTAATTAGTATTTTTAGTTTTATTAATGATAACAGCACTGGTTGATGAGAGGTGTTCTGGTACTTTAATAAGTGATCAGATGCACAATTTTCACCTGCTGCACCATAAAACAGGTGAAAAAACCCACAAAGCACATTGAAGGAGGAACCCGAGACACAGACCAGAAGATCACAGAGATATGAGTTTTCACACACATTTTCAGAAAATGTGAAAACCTACTTTTCTACCTTTACTAAAGAAGAAGCGTACAGGACGTCTTACCCTCTGAGACTTGTGGAGCAGCTCTTTTCTCTCTTGCCTGAGGGAATTCAAAGATTTATCCTTTTCTTGTTCCATTTCCTTCAGTTGGTTTTCTAGTTGCTGGACTCGTTCCTGCAAGACAGCGACGTGATCATTAAAACGTTTTCAGCATGAACAGAAACCTCATATGAAAACTACACATTCAGCAATAAGCTTCAGCCTGGTGCGTTAAGGAGTCATTAAATTCTTGGTTTGGTTTGTGTGGCACTGATGGAATAATCTGCTCAAAGAGAGAGAGGATAGCCAGCGTGGTGCCGCCCACCCGGCAAACTGAGCTGACAGGTCAGGGTCAGAGATCTGTCATAGGGAGCAGCTGAGTCAATGAGCACCTCTGGACTGCTCTGACGCTCTCACCTTCAGCGGTGGGATGACGTGACAAAACTAGATCACTCCTATTATTCTCAATGGAGGCATCTACATATATAGTAAAATAAATGCAATTAAAATTCATATTTTTAAATATAATAGTTAACAATTTTACTGTTTTTACAACACTGTTGATCAAATGCAATTCAAAAATTCATATTTTTAATATTTTAAACACCCTTTTAGTGCTATTATTTTAATTTGTTTATATATGTACATATATATTATATACAGTACAGTCCAAAAGTTTGGAACCACGAAGATTTTTAATGTTTTTAAAAGAAGTTTCGTCTGCTCACCAAGGCTACATTTATTTAATTAAAAATACAGTAAAAAACAGTAATATTGTGAAATATTATTACAATTTAAAATAACTGTGTACTATTTAAATATATTTGACAAAGTAATTTATTCCTGTGATGCAAAGCTGAATTTTCAGCATCGTTACTTTTTTTTTCAGGATTCCTTGATGAATAGAAAGTTCAAAAGAACAGCATTTATCTGAAATACAAAGCTTCTGTAGCATTATACACTACCGTTCAAAAGTTTGGGGTCAGTAAGAATTTTTATTTTTATTTTTTTGAAAAGAAATTAAAGAAATGAATACTTTTATTCAGCAAGGATGCATTAAATCAATCAAAAGTGGCAGTAAAGACATTTATAATGTTACAAAAGATTAGATTTCAGATAAACACTGTTCTTTTGAACTTTCTATTCATCAAATAATCCTGAAAAAAAATATTGTACACAAATATTTTGTACAATTGTACACATTAAATGTTTCTTGAGCAGCAGATCAGCATATTAGAATGATTTCTGAAGGATCATGTGACACTGAAGACTGGAGTAATGATGCTGAAAATTCAGCTTTGCCATCACAGGAATAAATTACTTTGTGAAATATATTCAAATAGAAAACAGTTATTTTAAATTGTAATAATATTTCACAATATTACTGTTTTTACTGTATTTTTAATTAAATAAATGTAGCCTTGGTGAGCAGACAAAACTTCTTTTAAAAACATTAAAAATCTTAGTGGTTCCAAACTTTTGGACTATACTGTATATATATATATACACACACTATATTGCCAAAAGTATTGGGACACCCCTCCAAATTATTGAATGCAGGTGTTCCAATCACTTCCATGGCCACAGGTGTATAAAATCAAGAATTTGTGAAAGAATGGGTCGCTCTCAGGAGCTCAGTGAATTCAAGCGTGGTATCGTGATAGGTTGCCACCTGTGCAATAAGTCCATTCATGAAATTTCCTCACTACTAAATATTCCACGGTCAACTGTTAGTGGTATCAAAACAAAGTGGAAGCAATGGGAAACAACAGCAACTCAGCCATGAAGTGGTAGGCCACAGAGCGGGGTCAGCGCATGCTGAGGCTCACAGTGCGCAGAAGTCGAACACTTATAGTCAATAGCTACAGACCTCCAAACTTCGTGTGGCCTTCAGATTAGCTCAAGAACAGTGCGTAGAGAGCTTCATTGAATGGGTTTTCATGGCCGAGCAGCTGCATCCAAGCCTTACACCACCAAGTGCAATGCAAAGCGTCGGATGCAGTGGTGTAAAGCACGCCGCCACTGGACTCTAGAGCAGTGGAGACGTGTTCTCTGGAGTGACGAATCACGCTTCTCTGTCAGGCAATCCCATGGACGAGTCTGGATTTGGTGGTTGCCAGGAGAACGGTACTTGCCTGACTGCATTGTGCCAAGTGTAAAGTTTGGTGGAGGGTGATTATGGTGTGGGGTTGTTTTTCAGGGGTTGGGCTTGGCCTCTTAGTTCCAGTGAAAGGAACTCTTAATGCTTCAGCATACCAAGACATTTTGGACAATTTCATGCTCCCAACTATTGTTGTCTTTTACTGCATATGATAATTCATACTCAGAAAGTAGAACTGAAATGACATTCATTACAAGATGATTAGTAAAACATTTCAAATGCACCTGCAGACTATTTTTTAGTCATGTATTTCATCATTGAGGATTTCTTAAAAAATACTGTGTAAAAATCTTGTCTCGTCTCGTTCTCGTGAACTCAATCTCGTGTCTCGTCTCGTGAGCTACTCGTCTCATCACACCCCTAATATATATACCAATAAAATGAACAGCACTAAAATTATTTATAAATTGTAGTTCTATTAATTTTATTTGTTTATTAAATAATTACAGACACTAAATAATTTAATTAAAAACCTATTATTAATAATATTTTATGTATTAATATCATAAATGTTTTATATATACACACACACACATCACCATATATATAAAACATAAGAAACATGTATGTGATGTATGTGTGTGAAATAAATAAATACATATATAAACAAATAAAATTGGGTTTAAAATATTAAAAATATTATTTGAATTGCATTTCATCAACAGTACAGTAAAAACAGTAAAATTATAAACTATTATATTTAAAAATATACATTTTAATTGCATTATTACAATTTAAAAGGCAAACAATATTATAATATAATGTGATATAATTACACATAATGCACATTAACAATATATTAAAATATTAATTTACATTTATATTATTAATTTTTATATTTTTATAAATATACACACATTTTTGTGAGTCTATAATTTTAATATGAATTAAAGCAGGTTATATGAGCATCACTGTCGCCATAGAGCTCCATGTAACCCGACTCTCTCAGTCAGTCCAGTCTCTCTCTTTTTTGGCCCCTGACGTAATTACCTTGTGTACTGCATCATGTGACTGTGTTTGCTCTGTCAGCATGAGCAATATTTATGCTCATGCTCAGTTTGGCGGTCTGCCTCTACTGATGACATAACAGCCAAAAAGAGTGTCCAATTTGGCAAACATTGATGTATATTGAAGATACACTATGTTCCATTCAACAGGAAGCCTTGCATTCTGATTGGAAAACTGCAACTTGAAGTCAGACTCACAACTCTGATTTGGCATGAACTTTGCACCACTAAGGGTGATGTGCTTGTATAGTAATAAACATGTACTTGAAGCCTGAAACTTCAGTTAGATAAACTGCATTTCTTAAAACAAAGTTGTTCAGCTGACCTGAGATGTGTTACGTGTGTGCTGTACTCTGGTTATCTCTCGTTCTATGACCGTTTCGCTCTCTCCGTTCTCTCCTTCTCGCTCATCTTCTACTCCACTTTCCAGCTCAAGAATGTGAAACTCCATGTCTTCAAAAGTTCGCACTGTGGCTTCCAGCGCATCTTTGTCCTGAAAACAAAACACATGCAGACAAAATTCTCATAAAATTAGAAGGGAGTATGCAATCAAGCTTTTGTTTCTCTGCACCAAAAGTAATTGCAAAAATAATGACTTGTAGCTTCAAAACAACACTCTTTCCCTCTGTCACTGGTCAGTCAGTCCCAACTCCTGACTCCAAACTCCAGGGATTGGTTGAGTCAGAAGTCAGTGTCACAGGATCCTTCCGAAATCTTGAGGTGTGTTCGACTTGAAGTTGGGCAGACCGATCAGTGACCGATCAAAGTACCGCGAAAGCGAATAATCAATATCGAATTGAATCAAATCGGAATCGAATCGCAAGCTTGTGAATCAAAATCAAATTGAATCATGAAATTTGTGTCAATAACCAGCCCTACTGATGGGTATTGCGTGATGCCTGCGTATGGAAATACATATGTTGACAGGTGGATAGGACATTGTATCATTGCATTCGGACAGAATGCAATGATTGGACGAACATTTTTTGGTCCTGAGACTTCCACAGAAGATATATGTAAGTTTTAATATTTAGACCACTTCTATTATAGATTGCTATCAGGATGTGAAGAGAGTTTCATCCAGCATAACAAAAAGTGTTTATGAAAAAAACAATAATAATTAACAACAACTGAGCAGCATATTAGAATTATTTCTGAAGACTGGAGTAATGATGCTGAAAATTCAGGCTGCGGTATCAGCCACCCTTAGTTTGTCATCACCTGTTGCAGCCGAAGCAGCATCTGCTCCCGCTGGTCTTCTGGCTGTGAAGGAATCTGTTTCTCCATCTCCTCACACTTCCTCTTCATCTTCTCCACCTTCAGACGCTGCTCCTCCAGCTTAACACGCTCCTAATGGAACGCACGTTTTCAGCTCAAACACAAATGAGGCTTTTTATGCATCATGTGTAAATCAAGCTGTGAACACAGAAAATACAGACCTTCTGTCTGTTGGCCAAGCGCTGACTCTTTCTTTGCCTGTCCTTTTCTTGCAACACCTGCAGCTGATCTGTGTATCTGCACAGTCGCTCCTGCTCTGCTTGCAGTTCCCCTCGCAGCAGGGCGACCTCCAGCTGCAGCTGCAGAAGAGCAAACACACGGGTCAATTTCGCTGCATGGCGAGTTGTTGGTGAGAACACACCTGTTTTCTGCTCACCTCTATTTTCAGCTCCTCCCTCTGCTGGTCGAGCTCTGTGATGCGCTGCTGCAGCAGCGAGGGTGACGTCAGGTGCTTTGCTGAGTCTCCGCCTGCTTGTTTGACCCGATACTGGTAAAATGAAAGACCGATGCAGTTGAAACGTAAGGTAAGTTTCAGGACTGATTATAAGATGGAAATGTCTGTTTGAACAATGCTGAATAATGATCATATATAAAATGTGAAATAAAATATGATATGCTTTTTGGGTAAAAGAAGGCAGCATAAAATAAAATACATATATAAAAAATAATATATAAAGTAATATAAAATCTTATCTGCTCTTTGGCTAAAAGAAGGCATCATTGAAGGCAGCATAATATAAAATATAAAAATAAAAAATAATAAACAAAATAATATAAAATCTTATCAACTCTATGGCTAAAATAATGCATATTAGAAGGCAGCATAATATAAAATATTGTAAAAAAAAAAAATATATATATATAATATATATATATATATATATATTTTTTTTACAATATATATATATATATATATATATATATATCTTATCAACTCTTTAGCTAAAAGAAAGCATCTTAAGAAGCAGGATTAAAAATAAAAATATAAAAAATAATATATAAAATAATAGTATATATATATATATATATATATATATATATAAAGATGTATAAATATATTTATATAAAGTTTTATATGTTCTTTGGCTAAAAGAAGGCGTCTTAGAAGGCAGCATAATATAAAATATAAATATAATATATAAATAATAAAAATATATATATATAAAAATAAAATAATATAATGTTTTATCTGCTCTTTGGCTAAAAGAAGGCATCTTAAGAGGCAGCATAATACAAAATATAAATTTGAAATAATACTAATAAGTAATATAATATAAAGTTAAATCTGCTTTTTGGCTATAAGAAGGCATCTTAGAAGGCAACATAACATTTACCTGTTCGCTCTCTGTGCTGCTGCCCTCTGTGTCTGACTCCGCCCCCGAAGAGGCGGGGCTTTGCTCCACAGCCACTCGCATGATCCACGGGGATCTTCGGACAGGCTCCCACTGGCTCCTCTGTGTATCCATATTGTGTCTGGGCATGTCTAATTAAACAGGAGTGGAGACTAGTTAAGTATGGAGGTATGGGACATTTACACATTACAGTAATTCAGTCCGGCTCATGGGAGGCTACAAACAAGGGTCAAATGACAGATGCTCGAGCTGACATGCATTGAACATGGTAAAAGTGAAATCCTGTCCTCAGACATGACTGGTAACCAGCTTATGTTGTCTTCTGGATGTTTCTTAATTAGATTCATCTGCAAAACTTTTGACATAACAGGTCTTAATTCTCAGGTGAGATGCGTTTCAACAAACCACAGAAAAGTCTGTGAAGATGAAAGCACAAATGAAAGACATTACAGCGACAGCAGGTTTTTCTGTAGCTTGTTCAGGTGTTTTTTTACACAATACCATACATCAAGGCCACAGTTCACTGTAAATGGACTCTATGTGTTCATTGAAGCTTTTGTATTTGCCGTCTGTGAGCTTCAGTTCTCTCCACCCCGTATCGCCCTCCTACGCTCTTAACGGCACATCTGACAAATCTGAGTGTGGGAACAGACTCTCGGTACGCCATTGTCCAAACCCTTTCCCACCCTCCCTCTGCCCTGTCCATCAGTCCTGCCTATGCCGAAGCCTTATTAGGATTCGGAGTGCTGGAGCCACACGGATAAATATAAAACTCCGATATGAGGAGTTCCAAACACAGAGTGGCACACAGAGAGTTCTGGAGGAGGAAGTGGCCTCTAAAATGTCACAGGCCGGTTTCATATTTCCACAGAGAGAGAGACTGGAGTCCTAGAATAACCACAGCCCCACTGAACAGACACACACAATAGCTTGTTTAAACAGGAATTTAGCTTAGCCCTTCATGACAAAAGCAGGTGTTTTAGTATGTATATTTACTACATGTTGATCAAAACTAGACGATGATAAATACACAGACTTGCTGCAATGCATTATAGGACTGCCTTCTCTGACTAAAGTAGGTGTGTTAGAAGGCAGCAAAATAAAAATATATATTTTAATAATAAAATAAAAATACAAAATTATATATATATATATATATATATATATATATATATATATAAAGCCTTATCTGCACTTTGACTAAAAGAAGCATCTTAAAAGGCAGCCTAATATAAAATATAAATATAAAATAATAATATAGTAAATAAAATATAAGTAATATAAAAATATAATTTAGCTAAAAGGAGGCATCTTAGAAGGCAGCATAATATAAAATATAAATATAAAATAATATATAAATACTAAAATAATAATATAGAAAATAATTAAATATAAATAATATAAAAATATAATTTGGCTAAAAGAAGGCATCTTAGAAGGCAGCATAATATAACATATAAATATAAAATAATATATAAATAATAAAATGATAATAGAGTAAATAAAATATAAATATATAAAAATGTAATTTAATAAATTATAAAATATATATAACATTACAAATTATATAATAAATTATATTATATTAATATAAATCTTAGAAAAGCAGGATATTATAAAATAGACATATAAAATAATTATATATTAAAAATAATATATAAAGTTTTATATAAGTTTTTGAAGTTGGCTAAAAGGTGTTTTAGAAGTCAGCATAATATAAAATACAAATATAAAAAATAATATAAAATCTTATCTACTCTTTGACTTGAAGGCATATTAGAAGGAAGAAATATAGAAATAAAATAATACATAAATAATAAAATAATGACAATTCTATTACTGCTAATAATAATATATAAATAATATAATAGTTTTATCTGGTTTTTTGCTATTAGGCAGAATAATATACATATTGTATGTACAATATTCAATAATATTCATATATATATTTATAATACACATACATAATATAAATATAAAATTATATAAAATCTTATCTGCCCTTGGGCTAAAAGAAGGCATTTTATTTTAAAATAAAACATCTTAACATTAAATGCTACCTATGTAGACAGCTCACTAGGTGTTATAAAAACCAGGATGTTGTTCCAGATCTGTCCTATGTGTTAAGACTAGTTTGATTAACTAAGACTAGGCCACATGTGACGCCAACAAGCCTAAACAACACAATCTTATCTGCTCTTTATCTAAAATCCAGCTCACATACTGTGTTTCAGAGGAGTGAACACTATTCATGCAAGGTCCTGAAGTCCAGAAATGATAAAGTGAAAATGCAGATGTGAAAGTTCTGAGTCACTAATAAAAGAAACAAAAAGAAACCCAAGAGTGAAAGTAAGAGAAAAAAGCTACAGGTACATTAGAATGGGTGAAACAAATGGGAGTAATAAGTGAATAATCATTTGTAATTGCAGAGGAGTGGCAGTAGAGATAAAATGTGGCATAAACATCCTGTTATATAACGCACCCCTCCTGGTCATTACTAACCACTGCTGGCTCTGACTGACGAGTCCGACTCTGTTCGCACTGACTTACTAATCATTTCTCCTTGACTCGGCAGTAACCCGCCACTAACCCATGAGCATTCCTTCCATGATTCTCAACCATACAGCAAATAGGAACAGTGTTGTGTTTGCGCCGTCCGTATTGTGTTTGGCATCGAACAGAAGAATCTGTATGTCAACAAAAATATCTTCTACATCCTGCCACAAAACCCACTATTCATTCAGCAAGACTTGGTTTCACCCCACCAAATCTTCTTGTAAAACCAGTTTAGATAAAACCCAGAAGAAAAACCCTTACTGTGCTGCAAGAAAAGCTGCTATATAGAACCTTAAAGACTTCTTTCAGGTGCTTCATATATAGAACCTTTCAGGGGAACCATCATGGGTTCATTTTATTATTGATTTAGTTTTAATTAATTAATTAATTAAATAATTTTATTTAGATTATTTTATGAATTAAACAGCTCATAAACAAACTTTATAACTAGTAAAAAAACTGAAATAAGCCATTAAACATGAAAGTATTATGCAATCATTTAAGACATTTCTCCTTATATAGAACCTTTTTGGCATAAGAATTGAGTCAAGAACTCTATATAGAACCTCAACAAACCTTGTTTTCTAAGAGTGTAATACTGAATTACTACTTTCAAATGGAAATTCTACATCTTTTTACTTGGTACTTTAAGACTATCGTGGCACTAAAATGGCTAATGTCCAAATATTAAGGTATTACCATGGTTTTTATCCAAAAAATGTTTTTACCCCAAATACTGCCATGGTAAATGCCCAAATAACACGGCATGACCATGCCCAAATGATCATTTACAATGAATTCCGAGATACCTAAAATATATGCCAAAAAAATCTGATAATACAAATTCGTTTTCTGCAGTTACACTGAAAGAAAATTGGTGTAGGATTTACTTCAAAACTATTTTCACTCTGAAAACTGCTAGTAAATATAGATAATTACAAAGAAACGAGTACCGCATTGAATAAAATGTGAAATTCTTAAGTCGAAAGACTGAAATAGTATTTTCTTGTAAAGCATACTTCAATAATCTTTGTTTTATTTACTTAATTTTTACAAAATCAATTTAACAGTGTAACTGGAATGCTTTAAAACTTAAATTCATCATTATTATAGATGCATATGTATTTGGTATATCTTACCTGTACAAAGCCGTTTCTGGCGTAAAGCTCTTCTCAGGACAGCATTCTTCACGCCGACTGCTCAAACTAAACAACAAATGCAACACACGTTTAACACACCTCATTATAATTACAGGTGCAACACAACATTCTTCAGTGAAACGCTCATGAAATACAGTTGAACGTTGCAGGACGGCCAGATGTTTTCTCAGAAGTGAGCAGTCTTCCCTGCATAGGTTGTCATCACTTTAGTCTGAGCGTAACAAACAGGTTTTCTGTGGTTTATCATAAAATAAACAATGAGATATCTGAGTGAGCATAGATGAGATCCGATGAGGTCAGTGTTCATTGAGATTAACCTCACAGGCACTAAAATAACCCTGACTCACTGAACATGCATGAAGAGATTAGTTAAAGGTATTTTTTTTATAAACACTTTTTGTTATATTTGTTGAAACTTTCTTCACATCCTGATAGCTATCAAAAATAGAAGTGTCTAAATATTAAAACATGTACATATATATTCTGTGGAAGTATCAGGACCAAAAAAAGTTTGTCCAATCATTGCATTTGGTCCCTGTCAACATATGTATTTCCATACCTCCGCGCACCTGCTAGTGTAGACATCACATGTCATCAGCACGTTCCGTAAGGCTATGCAGAGTTGTAGACAGAAAGTCACCGAGGACCGTAAATGAACAGCAGCCGCCTTTTACAGTTCCTCCTGAACCAAAACAACAAGCTTATGCTGCGTTCACGCCATGTCGTAACCATAATTATAAGATGGCAACTAGGCTTGCTGCGATTGTTGGTGTTGCCGATGTTACCAGTGTTCAGCCGCAACACCAGTTAGCTACATCACTTGCCCACCGCGGCACCGTCCCCACCGTCGTTTAGATTTTTTTTAGTAATAAAAGTAATTTAGTTCAATTAGAAAACAGACACTACAATTAAAAACTGAATGGTCTGCTTGAGCCAAATGCGAGTCGCAGCACAGATCAGCAGCAGGCGATTTCATTTATCACGAGAGTGAGGAGCTGACTAACAAGATGATTGCGGAAGATTTTTTGCAATATTTTGGATTTAAACCCAGTGCTAATATGTAGGGCTGGGTAAAAAATATAGATTTCTTGATTTTAATCGATTCTCATTTTTACGAACCGATATTGATTCTTAAATCCCAAGAATCGATTAGTCTAGTCTGTTTTCAGTTGATGATTGAGCAGAATATGTAGCGCCTCCCTTCCAATAAATCGCAATAATCTTTGTGCTTTGTTACTTTTGATATGAAGCAAAGTCTCAGATTTCAAATGACGTCCATCTTATTATGAGATTCAAAAAAGCGTTTTGACGCTGTTTATGCACCGTTACATATTCATTATAATTTTTTGTAATGTTCTTCAATATTTAATGCATGTTTGAATAAATCAGGCGCAATTTAAATGTTTATATTTCCAAAAAAATGAATTGGAGTAGAAATATGATTATGTAATTCTAAATTTTATTTATAATAAAAACATCATTGAGTGTAATTTAAATGTTTGTATATAAATAAGTTAATTTAACCTTCAATATTCTTATAGTAGTACCAACTGGCTCCCATGTGTAGTTTACAGCATTAGTTGAGAGATTATTTTTCATTTTTGCCATGTACTGTAACTGAAATACTACATCCAAAATAACCGATATCGAATTGAATCGAAATCTAATCGAAAGCATGTGAATACTAATCGAACCGAATTGTGAAAATTGTGTCAATACCCAGCCCTACTAGTAGGGAACATTCAAAGGATTAGTTGTGTTTAATTGTTGTGTTTTTCATTAAGAATAATAACCCACCATTCAAGCAATTGCTACCCCCGAACTGACGCTAAAATCCGCAGCATTCATAGTCTATTAGCGTGGAGAGTTTTCAGTTCACTCCTATGGAAGCTCAACTTAACTGAAAACGCTTGTTATGAATGCCTGTTCGGCCATGTGGAATTTAACTTTTGCTTTATCTCAAATTGCAAAAGAGGGGAATACCCCCCTTCTGGTGATACCGGTATTACTGGTATTGTCACACCTCAATTAGCCAGTAGGGAAAATTTCCTCACCATCACAACCCTAATGGCAACCCGTGATGTTCTACCCGGAGCTGTTCACGTCCTCAGACTCGGATTTATGCATTTCTATGTCAAAACTATCAACGCCGAAATTAATCTGCAGCAGTCAGGTGGTACAAGTAAGAGCTCTGTAAGTTATGTTCATTATTATTGTAAAGTTATGTCCTTTGAGACATGAGGTAATTTAACAGTCTCCCGTGAAACTTGTCAGACTCTGCGGTGGGCATTCTTGTGTTTTAAAGGAGGCGTGGCTTTGGAGACACTCTGAAGAGAGGATAGGATCTCACGCTTTCAAAGCTAGCTTGCTATTGCTAGCCTCTCCAAAATTGCCTACCCTACCTTTAATTTAGTTATTCAAAGAAAAAGAAGTGATAGATTGATTTGGAGAGTTAGTGATACTGGTTTATTCTTATTATAGGCCTGTCACAATAATCAATATATCGACTTATCGCGCAATATATGTATCTGACCTCAATAATTTTTGGTGACGCAATATATTGCCCATTATGTTTACATGATAATGAATGTCACCAACATTTTGCCAATCACGCTGTAATCTGCAATTCCTACACAGAGCAGTCATCAACAGGTGAAAAAAGGCATTATTTGAGGCATTATAGTGTAAAGACTTTCTGACAACTACAGATAGTTTGGAAGAACAAGTCCGAATGCTCTCGATTTCAAATCCGCAATCCACTGTTCCAGTGCAAATATAAATGTGTTTGTTCATACGAACATCTGACTGTAGGGTTTGTGTTTTCAGCAGTAGTGCACCCTTACTTTACTGTATTTAGGATATTACATTTTTTTGATCCTTCATTTCCATGATCAAAATAATTAAATGGTTGTTGTCATTTGAAAGTGTGTAGCCTACTTGAATTATTATGCTGTTATATTATGATTATATATTCAGTGGCATAAAATGGTCTTAAAATGACAATAATATTGTTTAGCGCAATTATTTCAGAAACAATATATCGCACAACAAAAAGTAGTTATCGTGACAGGCCTAGCCATGGACCCTCAAATATGATCATCCTCATGATTAATTGATTATATTTAATATTTAAAAAGGCAGCTCTATATTTTCATGTGTAAATTCCTAACTTATACTGTGAAATATTAATATAATGATAATATAATAAATACCTAAAATATTATTTGGAAATTATTTAGTTTCTATTATATTACTGTCATGACTTCGGTCTGATTTGCCCAGTTTTGTTGTTTTTGTCCTGTGTCTGCGTGCCCTGTTGTCTTCATGCTGATCTGTTGTTTTGACAGCTCTCCATGTGCTCTGCTGTCAGTGTGGCGTTTTTCCCCTCCCACTCGTTACCTTATCTTCTATTGTGTTCTCTGTCACACCTGTTGCCACTTATCCCTCATTAGCTTTCCCCTATATTAGATCCTCTTGTGCTCAGTCTTTTGTCAGACCGTTGTTGTATGTTTGAGCCAACGCTTCGCTCTTGACCTTCTCTTGTTTGTCTAGTCTTGCTGTATCGTGTATTTAGACTCCAAGTACTGCTTTGTTTTATTTATTTTGTTTTGTTCAGTTGTTTCTCATTCTGCCAGACATTTTTGTTCTTCTCCCTGCCCTGACTATCTTTATGTCAGTTGAGACTTGGATGTATCGCTCCAGCCCCTCTCAGCAATCTCAACGCTCTCTCCTGGAGAATTGGTGAGATTTCGACGCTGCGTCACTGTCAACGCTCTGGGCAGAGTGACTTCCACGCTGCGTCACAAGCGACGCTAGGACCTTGTTTTGGACATTCTCTCTCTTTTGTTTTTCTTTTTCCCCTTGCGCTCAGTGAGAGCAGAAATAAACTTTTCTGTTACCTGCAACTGAATCCGTGTTATTGCCTGACAGAACGGTCTGACCAAAGATGGATTCAGCAGGTGCAGACCAAGTCCGAACTGCAGTAAGTCAACAGGGAATTCTTCTGGGACAGCATTCCAGTCAGTTAACTGCCACTTCAAGGGAGGTTGAGTGCCTGACAGCTCAAGTAGCGGATCTCAATCAACAGATACATGAACTCCAGCGGGAAGCTTTGGCCAGCAGGTCAGTTGCTACTTTTAGCCATGCTCCATCTCATGCTGAGCCTGAACCCCATGCCAACAATCCGCCACCCTATGACGGGGATCCCAACTCCTGCCGGGCCTTCTTGTCCCAGTGCTCTCTTGTCTTCGCACTCCAGCCTCGCCGTTATGTTACAGAGGAGTCCCAGGTAGCATTTGTTATCACCCTCTTGAAAGGAAGGGCCCGTGACTGGGCAACGGCTGTGTGGGATGCTCGAGCTTCATTTTGTGCAACATTCAAGGACTTCCGAGCTGAGATGATAAAGCTATTTGACCGCTCTGCTCAGGGCGATGAGGCAGCCTCCCAGTTGGCACGGTTGAGTCAGGGCAGACATTCTGTTACCGACTACTCAATCCAGTTCAGAACTCTTGCGGCCGCCTGTGACTGGAACGAGGCGGCTTTACGTGCAAGGTTTCGGGAGGGGTTGAATGATGACATCCTGGATGAGATCGTCACTCACGACCTGCCTCATGATTTCGACACCCTTGTGGAGCTGGCGCTTCGTGTGGAGGGGCGTCTTCAACGTCGACGCCAGCGGTGGACAACTCAATCTTCCTGGATGGTGGAGGAGGGTGTCTCCGGTGCTGCTTCCTGTTCCTCGTCTCCTTCAGTGGACCCTGAGCCTATGCAAGTGGGGCGTCTTCGACTCACCCCTAAGGAGAAGCAGGATCGTTTGACTCGAGGCCTGTGCCTCTACTGTGGGAAGCCAGGCCATCGAGCTATCCGGTGTCCTTTAAAAGCCGGAGCCCATCAGTAACCCGGGGGATCCTGGTGGGCACTACTCCTTGTCATGACTCCCCCATCTCACATACACTGTTAAAGGTCTCTGTTCAGTATGAAGACACTGTCCATTCCTGTTCTGCTCTGATCGACTCGGGCGCCGAAGGCAACTTCCTGGATGTCTCTGTTGCGGCGTTGTGGGGTATTCCTGCCATTCCACTTTCCTCTCCTATCTCTGTCCGCTCCCTCAATGGTCTCCTCATTTCTTCCATTACCCACACCACACCTTCCATAAGTCTTATTGTTTCTGGCAATCACCGTGAGGTGATCGAGCTGTACCTCCTAAATTCCCCGGGCGCTCCCGTTGTTCTTGGACACCCGTGGCTGGTGCAGCACAACCCTCACGTGGATTGGTCTGGTAATTCTGTGTTCTCTTGGAGCCAGTCTTGTCTTGCGTCATGTTTGGGTGCTGCCTTGTCTCCTGTCTCTGTGTCTTCTGTTTTTCAGGTTGAGGAGGTCGATCTCACCGGAGTCCCGGAGGAGTACCGTGATCTTTGTCGGGTCTTCAGTAGGTCCCGGGCCACATCCTTACCTCCTCATCGACCGTATGACTGTGCCATCGATCTCCTCCCAGGCACTTCTCCGCCCAAGGGTCGTCTGTATTCCCTATCTGGTCCTGAGAGAGAGGCCATGGACAAGTATATTCAGGAATCCTTAAATGCCGGCCTCATCCGTTCCTCTTCCTCACCCGCTGGGGCTGGGTTCTTCTTCGTTAAGAAGAAGGATGGCTCCCTGCGACCCTGCATTGACTACCGGGGTCTTAATGACATCACCATAAAGAACAGGTATCCTCTGCCTCTGATGTCATCAGCCTTTGAATTGCTGCAGGGAGCCAGGGTCTTTACCAAGCTAGACCTCCGCAATGCCTACCATTTAGTCCGCATACGCGAGGGGGATGAGTGGAAGACAGCATTTAACACCCCAACGGGACACTTTGAATACCGGGTTCTACCCTTTGGGCTCACCAACGCCCCAGCTGTCTTCCAGGCCCTGGTGAACGACGTGTTGAGAGACATGGTGAACAGATTTGTCTTTGTGTACCTTGATGATATTCTCATCTTCTCTCCCTCCTTGCAGGTACACACTCAACATGTCCGTCAGGTGCTCCAACGGCTGCTGGAGAACCAGCTTTACGTCAAGGCGGAGAAGTGCGTGTTCCATGCTAAGTCTGTTTCGTTCTTGGGGCATATAATCTCAACGGAGGGGATCAAAGCCGATCCTGCTAAGGTAAGGGCCGTGGCTGAGTGGCCAACCCCTGACTCTCGGAAGGCGCTGCAGCGGTTCTTGGGGTTCGCCAACTTCTATAGGCGATTCATCCGGAACTTTAGCCTGGTTGCTGCACCCTTAACAGCACTCACCTCACCTAAGGTACCGTTCAGATGGAATGCCCAGGCTCAGGAGGCCTTTGATGATCTTAAGTCCCGTTTCATTTCTGCTCCTGTTCTTTGTCTTCCAGATCCTGAACGGCAATTCATTGTTGAGGTGGATGCCTCCGATGTCGGGGTAGGCGCGGTCCTGTCCCAGCGGTTCCCCAGAGATGGGAAGGTGCACCCTTGTGCCTTCTTTTCTCACCGTTTGAGCCCTGCCGAGCGAAATTATGACATAGGTAACAGGGAGCTGCTGGCAGTCAGGCTGGCTCTGGGGGAGTGGCGCCACTGGTTGGAGGGAGCAGCGCAGCCCTTCTTGGTCTGGACGGACCACAAGAATTTGGAGTACGTCCGTTCGGCCAAGAGGTTGAATGCTCGCCAGGCCCGCTGGGCACTCTTCTTTGGCCGGTTTAACTTCTCCCTCTCGTATCGGCCAGGCTCCAAAAATGTCAAGCCTGATGCCCTTTCTCGTTTGTTCGAGGATCCTGGGGAGGAGGCGGCCCCTAAAGCCATTCTCTCGAGGGAGATGGTGGTGGGGTCCCTTTCCTGGGATGTCGAGC
This sequence comes from Ancherythroculter nigrocauda, assembly GCA_036281575.1. Lineage (NCBI taxonomy): Eukaryota > Metazoa > Chordata > Actinopteri > Cypriniformes > Xenocyprididae > Ancherythroculter > Ancherythroculter nigrocauda. The sequence continues at coordinate 39,293,410 of VTFQ01000010.1, forward strand.
GGCGGGTGGGGGAGGCCGTGCGGAGGGAGGAAGTTCCAAGGGGGTGTCCAGGGGGTCGATTGTTTGTGCCGGCTGCGCTGCGCCCTGAGGTCCTTCGGTGGGGGCATGAGTCCAGAGTAGCCTGTCATCCTGGGGTTCGGAGGTCGCTGGCTGCCATCCGTCAGCGATTTTGGTGGCCATCCATGGCCCAAGATGTCAGGCAGTTCGTGTTGGCTTGCTCAGTGTGCGCTCAAAATAAGACGTCTAACCAGTCTCCTGTTGGTCTGTTACAGCCTTTACCCATTCCCTCTCGTCCATGGTCACACCTGGCCCTTGATTTCGTCACTGGTCTTCCCCCGTCGAGAGGTAACACCGTGATTCTGACGGTGGTGGACCGTTTCTCCAAGGCGGCCCATTTTATTCCCTTACCTAAACTCCCTTCCGCCAAGGAGACAGCGCAGGTGGTGGTGGACCATGTCTTCCGGATCCATGGTCTTCCGGTTGATGTGGTCTCCGACAGAGGACCACAATTTGTCTCCCGGTTTTGGAAAGAATTCTGTAGACAGATCGGGGCCTCAACGAGTTTGTCTTCAGGTTTTCACCCTCAGACCAACGGGCAGGCTGAGCGAGCCAACCAGGATCTCGAGCGAGCTCTCCGCTGCCTGGCATCACATAGTCCGAGCTCCTGGAGTCAGCAGCTACCGTGGGTCGAATATTCCCACAACTCCCTTCCGGTGGCGTCTACGGGTATGTCTCCTTTTCAATGTTCTGTGGGTTATCAACCTCCCCTTTTTCCTGCACAGGAACCCGAAGCCGCGGTCCCGTCTGCCTTGGCCTTTGTCCGTCGGTGTCGACGCACCTGGAGAAGGGCTGAGGAGGCCTTGGCCCGGGCTTCCAGACGGACCAAGAAGGCGGCTGACCGTCACCGGACTCCGGCTCCCCAGTATGTTTGCGGTCAGAAAGTATGGCTATCCACCAAGGACCTGCCTCTCCGGGTGCCTTCTCGGAAGCTGGCACCCAGGTTCGTTGGGCCATATCGCATCACCAAGGTCCTGAGTCCGGTGGCAGTACAGCTCAAGCTTCCTCACACTCTTGGTCGGGTTCACCCTATTTTTCATGTGTCCAGGGTCAAGCCTGTGTTTAGGTCTACTCTTAATCCTGTTGTTTCTTCCCCTAAACCCCCCCTCCCTCGTCTAGTGGATGGCTCCCCAGTTTATACTGTGAGAAAGCTTTTGGACGTTAGACGCCGTGGTCGGGGTTTCCAGTATCTGGTGGACTGGGAGGGCTATGGCCCTGATGAGAGGAGTTGGATTCCGGCTCGGGACATTCTGGACCAGACTCTGATTGAGGACTTCCGTCGGCGACGAGGTGAGCCCCTCCCGGTTGCGCCTGGTGGCGCTCCTGGGGGGGGGGGTACTGTCATGACTTCGGTCTGATTTGCCCAGTTTTGTTGTTTTTGTCCTGTGTCTGCGTGCCCTGTTGTCTTCATGCTGATCTGTTGTTTTGACAGCTCTCCATGTGCTCTGCTGTCAGTGTGGCGTTTTTCCCCTCCCACTCGTTACCTTATCTTCTATTGTGTTCTCTGTCACACCTGTTGCCACTTATCCCTCATTAGCTTTCCCCTATATTAGATCCTCTTGTGCTCAGTCTTTTGTCAGACCGTTGTTGTATGTTTGAGCCAACGCTTCGCTCTTGACCTTCTCTTGTTTGTCTAGTCTTGCTGTATCGTGTATTTAGACTCCAAGTACTGCTTTGTTTTATTTATTTTGTTTTGTTCAGTTGTTTCTCATTCTGCCAGACATTTTTGTTCTTCTCCCTGCCCTGACTATCTTTATGTCAGTTGAGACTTGGATGTATCGCTCCAGCCCCTCTCAGCAATCTCAACGCTCTCTCCTGGAGAATTGGTGAGATTTCGACGCTGCGTCACTGTCAACGCTCTGGGCAGAGTGACTTCCACGCTGCGTCACAAGCGACGCTAGGACCTTGTTTTGGACATTCTCTCTCTTTTGTTTTTCTTTTTCCCCTTGCGCTCAGTGAGAGCAGAAATAAACTTTTCTGTTACCTGCAACTGAATCCGTGTTATTGCCTGACAATTACATTATAAGGTTTTTTTCCTGTTCACTATAGCACTATTGTGACATATTAGGGTCCAATTCTCACTATTAACTATGACTTGCAGCCTCAATAAACTCTTGAAATTACTGCTTATTAATAGTTTGTAAGGTAGTTGTTAAGTTTAAGTATTGGATTAAGGGTTGCAGAATATGGTCATGCAGAATAAGGCATTAATATGTGCTTTACAAGAACTAATAAACAGCCAATATAGTAATATGCATGCTAATAAGCAACTAGATAATAGTGAGAATTGGACCCTAAACTAAAATGTTACCCTGTACTGTTATTTGTTTTAATCAAATCATTTATTATTTATTTATTTTATAATTTTTACACTGTTTTTCTCTAAAGTTTTTCCTGTGATCCAGTTTAAAATCCTCAGCTGTGATATAATGCTGGTTTATATATAATAATGACAGCAAATGAGATGTATAAATAACACTTATGTTGCATAATATACTCTAAATTCACTACAATGTGAAAACATAAGGCAGAACTGACACAGTAAACATACATAATCATATTTTGAATAAGCTACAGTATACACAATATAATACATGTGAATAAAACACATTATGGTTTCCAATACATATTTCCTGTAAGTTGCATATTTCATGTCTTATTAACTAATATTCTGTGGTTTGATGCCATGGTAGTTTTGATGCCATGGTAGTTTTATATATACAAATCTGTTGAATGATTACTATCATATTATTTTTATTTACTTCTAGATATTTCAGAGACTACCATAGTAGTGACATATTTCATTTTATTTCATGTTAGTACCATATTTCATATTTAAAGCCTCTCCTAAAACTGTAATTCAGGTTCTCCACTATATTACAAACCCACACTGCCTACTTGACCCAAGTTAAACCACTCACAGGAGATCCCTGTCAAGAATCCTTCTATCAAGAAATGAAATCTTTGTATCTTAAGTATAACTTACTACATAATCTCGAGAGAGAAAGTAAATCGCGTCAATTTTATCGATAAATTCAGATATATACGTACCGATCATACCTGTCCAGAACTTCCGCCTCAAATCCTTCAACGGTCCTTGTTTATAAAAAAAATACCGAGACAACAGTGATGAATAAACTCCGTGCTGGGGATTTAAACAGGCTTTTCCCGTAACATGTGAAGCGACAAGAAACGATAATGCCAGCGGGATTTCCAACTTTCACTCAGCCGTTGAAGAGCGAGAGAGAGAGTTAGTTTCAGCGAGTCACTGGCCGCGTTTCAATAATGTGACGCCTACGTAAACAGCGTGTGGGCGGTGCGCTGGAGTTCTCTGGCTGCACGCGCACGTCACGCTCAGTCCCGCTGTCTATATAGTCGCCTCACTAGGGTTTGAAGCACACCCCATAATGTCAGCTGAATGTGACCGTCAACAGGTGAAGCAACAGTGTTTTAATGGCACTTCAGATTCTATTAAATAATCAAAACATGAGTTATATTGGAATGGGAAGAATACACTAAACTTGGTTAAGGTATTAAAATGACAGGCAAACAAACGTGTATGTATATAAGGCAAACTCGAGCATATGATTAAAGGGTTAGTTCACCCAAAAATGAAAATAATGTAATTTATTACTCACCCTCATGCCGTTCCACACCCGTAAGACCTTCATTCATCTTCGGAAAATAAATAAAGCGACAAGAATATTTTTTTGCGCACCAAAAAAATAAACAAAATAACGACTTAATTAGTGATGGCCGATTTCAAAACACTGCTTCAGGAAGCATTGGAGCACAATGAATCAGTGTATCGAATCATGATTCGGATCGCGTGTCAAACCGCCAATCTGCTGAAATCACGTGACTTTGGCGCTCCGAACTGCTGATTCGACACGCTGATTCATTTATGCTCCGAAGCTTCCTGAAGCGGTGTTTTGAAATCGGCCATCACTATATAAGTCGTTATTTTGTTTATTTTTTTGGTGCGCAAAAAATATTCTCGTCGCTTTATAATATTAATATTGAACCACTGTACTCACATGAACTGATTTAAATGTTTTTAGTACCTTTATGGATCTTGAGAGAGGAAATGTCATTGCTCCCTATGCAGGCCTCACGGAGCCATCGGATTTCAACAAAAATATCTTAATTTGTGTTCCGAAGATGAACGAAGGTCTTACGGGTGTAGAATGGCATGAGGGTGAGTAATAAATGACAGAATTTTCATTTTGGGTGAACTAACCCTTTAAATATGTTTTTGTTTTTTTGTATTATGCAAAAAATGCACAGAAAAACAAAAATCTCGGGAAATAGAGCATACATTGACTACAGTGTAATCAGTTATTAATGTTTTGTTGGTTCTCCCTTGTTTTCAGCAGCCATTATCCTGGGTGTTGGCTCACTAAACATGGTTATCTTCTTTTCAATCCTCCTAAAGTTCTTCTCAAAGTTGAGCTTCCTTGGAAGACCTGTCCTGCATGACTTATCACAATTACAGTTTATAATTTCCCAAAAGTTTAGGGAACTGAGGAGGCCACTTGAAGACGTCAAAATGCTGAGCATGTGCAACTTTGTTGCATGTGTGGTGTGTTTGCGATTGCTATCATGTTAAAAAAAAATACTTATATGTAATACTTATTTGATCTCCAAACAGATCCTCCATACTCGGCTACAATGTATTCAGCAGGATTCCCATGAATTGGTCCATTTTCAAAGTACCAGCAACATTGTACATCTTTTCAACACCTGCTGCAGACATGCATCCCCAATACCTTTGTTTCCAATGCCGTGCCTAGAGGCGCCACACATGCATTTGGTATTAAAACACTACATTTGTCTTCTACAAACATATCTGACACCATCCAATGCTATGTTGTCAAATTTTGACTTATCACAGCTCCAATCTTCCACACTCCAATCCTTATGCAAATGCAAGGTGTTTTTGCAGTAGATTAAACTAAATGGTTTTGCTGGCCTAAAAATATGAAAATTAAGTTGAGGTAATGAAGTTAATTCATACAGATGATGTGTCTGAGTTGTTCCAAAGGTATTGCATATGAGCAATGATCCCTAATTGTTGCTCAGTTCACTTCTGAGGGACTGCTGGGGTCATAAATCTCAAGCCGTAAGTGTGCATGATATTAGTCTCAGTGCCGCACAGACAGAAAGACAGATAATGAGACGGGTAGCCGAGAGTCCCGAGACAAAACACTGAACAGATGGAGGGCAGTAAGTCACTCACACTGAATGGTGTTTTGTGCACTAATTCGTCTTCCTCCTGCACACAACACACTGTCTGAGACATTAAAATCTTCTACCTGCTTGCAGTAAAATAACCTCATTTGGCAAACGCAGGCGAGTCTGTCAAGACTTTAGTGACTGGCTTTTGTTTAGTGCGCTCACACACTATTCACACTCGCCACTGTCACACAATAAAAGGCTTGTTATTTTCCTGCCGAAGCACATCTGTTGGCTTCCTGGCATTGAGCTGCTTCTGCATAAAGGGCACTGAGAGTGTGGAGTGCTGTAATTTAATGCAGGTAACTGCAAAACACTCCCTCGTTTAGAGGTGAAGTGTAAAGCACTAAAACAGAACTGAAAAATAGTCATTGCTGTCAGAGTTAAAATACTGTCCCCGTCTGCTATTATTCAAGTCACACATATAGCTCCACCCCAAATGTACACTATTGGTTGAGCCAGTGTTATGCCACGCCCACCCAGAACACTGAAACTAACAGATTTCAATTCTATGGAAGCTTGTTTACACCGTGAAATAAAAATATTCAAAAAAAAAAAAAAAAAAAAAAAAAAAGGTAATTGCGACTTTTTTAATTGCACAAAGAATGTTATGAACTAATAATTACGTGTTTACGTCTCGCAATTCTTACTTTTTTACTTAGAATTTTGAGTTTACATTAAGCAATTCTGACTTTGTTCCTCAGAATTCCATTTATATCTTGCAATTCTGACTTTTTTCCCCTCAGAATTCTGAATTTACATCTCACAATTGACTTTTCTTCTCAGAATTCCATACATCGCTCAATTCTGAATTTACGTCTCACAATTTTGAGTTTCTATCTCATAAATGCCAGTTATGAACTCATAATTGCGAGTTTACATCTCGTAATTCTGACTTTTTTCCTCAGAATTCCATTTATATCTCACAATTCTGACTTTTTCCCCCTCAGAATTCTGAATGTACATCTCACAATTGACTTTTTTCCTCAGAATTCCACATTTATATCTCACAATTCTGACTTTTTTCCTCAGAATTCCACATTTACATCTCACAATTCTGACTTTTTTCCTCAGAATTCCAAATTTATATCTCACAATTCTGACTTTTTTCCTCAGAATTCCAAATTTATATCTCACAATTCTGACTTTTTTTCCTCAGAATTCCATTTATATCTCGCAATTCTGACTTTTTTCCCCCTCAGAATTCTGAATTTACATCTCACAATTCTGACTTTTTTCCTCAGAATTCCAAATTGATATCTCACAATTCTAACTTTTTTCCTCAGAATTCCATTTATATCTCGCAATTCTGACTTTTTTCCTCAGTATTCCAAATTTATATCTCACAATTCTGACTTTTTTCCTCAGAATTCCAAATTTATATCTCACAATTCTGACTTTTTTCCTCAGAATTCCAAATTTATATCTCACAATTCTGACTTTTGTCCTCAGAATTCCAAATTTATATCTCACAATTCTGACTTTTTTCCTCAGTATTCCAAATTTATATCTCACAATTCTGACTTTTTTCCTCAGTATTCCAAATTTATATCTCACAATTCTGACTTTTGTCCTCAGAATTCCAAATTTATATCTCACAATTCTGACTTTTTTCCTCAGTATTCCAAATTTATATCTCACAATTCTGACTTTTTTCCTCAGAATTCCAAATTTATATCTCACAATTCTAACTTTTTTTCCTCAGAATTCCATTTATATCTCGCAATTCTGACTTTTTTCCCCCTCAGAATTCTGAACTTACATCTCACAATTCTGACTTTTTTCCTCAGTATTCCAAATTTATATCTCACAATTCTGACTTTTTTCCTCAGTATTCCAAATTTATATCTCACAATTCTGACTTTTTTCCTCAGAATTCCAAATTTATATCTCGCAATTGAGACTTTTTCCTCAGAATTCTGAATGTACATCTCACAATTGACTTTTTTCCTCAGAATTACAAATTTACATCTCACAATTCTGACTTTTTTCCTCAGAATTCCAAATTTTTATCTCACAATTCTGACTTTTTTTCCTCAGAATTCCATTTATATCTTGCAATTCTGACTTTTTCCCCCCTCAGAATTCTGAATTTACATCTCACAATTCTGACTTTTTCCTCAGTATTCCAAATTTATATCTCACAATTCTGACTTTTTCCCTCAGAATTCCAAATTTATATCTCGCAATTGAGAATTTTTCCTCAGAATTCCAAGTTGACTTCTAGTAATTCTGACTTTTTCCCCTCAGAATTCCATTTATATCTCACAATTCTGACTTTTTTCCTCAGAATTCCAAATTTATATCTCGTAATTGAGACTTTTTCCTCAGAATTCCAAGTTTACTTCTAGTAATTCTGACTTTTTTCCTCAGAATTCTGACTTTACATCTCACAATTCTGACTTTTTTCCTCAGAATTCCACATTTATATCTCACAATTCTGACTTTTTTCCTCAGAATTCCAAATTTATATCTCACAATTCTGACTTTTTTTCCTCAGAATTCCATTTATATCTCGCAATTCTGACTTTTTTCCCCCTCAGAATTCTGAATTTACATCTCACAATTCTGACTTTTTTCCTCAGTATTCCAAATTTATATCTCACAATTCTGACTTTTTTCCTCAGAATTCCAAATTTATATCTCACAATTCTAACTTTTTTCCTCAGAATTCCATTTATATCTCGCAATTCTGACTTTTTTCCTCAGTATTCCAAATTTATATCTCACAATTGACTTTTTTCCTCAGAATTCCACATTTATATCTCACAATTCTGACTTTTTTCCTCAGAATTCCACATTTACATCTCACAATTCTGACTTTTTTCCTCAGAATTCCACATTTATATCTCACAATTCTGACTTTTTTCCTCAGAATTCCAAATTTATATCTCACAATTCTGACTTTTTTCCTCAGAATTCCAAATTTATATCTCACAATTCTGACTTTTTTTCCTCAGAATTCCATTTATATCTCGCAATTCTGACTTTTTTCCCCCTCAGAATTCTGAATTTACATCTCACAATTCTGACTTTTTTCCTCAGTATTCCAAATTTATATCTCACAATTCTGACTTTTTTCCTCAGAATTCCAAATTTATATCTCACAATTCTAACTTTTTTTCCTCAGAATTCCATTTATATCTCGCAATTCTGACTTTTTTCCTCAGTATTCCAAATTTATATCTCACAATTCTGACTTTTTTCCTCAGAATTCCAAATTTATATCTCACAATTCTGACTTTTTTCCTCAGAATTCCAAATTTATATCTCACAATTCTGACTTTTGTCCTCAGAATTCCAAATTTATATCTCACAATTCTGACTTTTTTCCTCAGTATTCCAAATTTATATCTCACAATTCTGACTTTTTTCCTCAGTATTCCAAATTTATATCTCACAATTCTGACTTTTGTCCTCAGAATTCCAAATTTATATCTCACAATTCTGACTTTTTTCCTCAGTATTCCAAATTTATATCTCACAATTCTGACTTTTTTCCTCAGAATTCCAAATTTATATCTCACAATTCTAACTTTTTTTCCTCAGAATTCCATTTATATCTCGCAATTCTGACTTTTTTCCCCCTCAGAATTCTGAACTTACATCTCACAATTCTGACTTTTTCCTCAGTATTCCAAATTTATATCTCACAATTCTGACTTTTTTCCTCAGTATTCCAAATTTATATCTCACAATTCTGACTTTTTTCCTCAGAATTCCAAATTTATATCTCGCAATTGAGACTTTTTCCTCAGAATTCTGAATGTACATCTCACAATTGACTTTTTTCCTCAGAATTACAAATTTACATCTCACAATTCTGACTTTTTTCCTCAGAATTCCAAATTTTTATCTCACAATTCTGACTTTTTTTCCTCAGAATTCCATTTATATCTTGCAATTCTGACTTTTTCCCCCCTCAGAATTCTGAATTTACATCTCACAATTCTGACTTTTTTCCCCTCAGAATTCTGAATGTACATCTCACAATTGACTTTTTTCCTCAGAATTCCACATTTATATCTCACAATTCTGACTTTTTTCCTCAGAATTCCACATTTACATCTCACAATTCTGACTTTTTTCCTCAGAATTCCAAATTTATATCTCACAATTCTGACTTTTTTCCTCAGAATTCCAAATTTATATCTCACAATTCTGACTTTTTTTCCTCAGAATTCCATTTATATCTCGCAATTCTGACTTTTTTCCCCCTCAGAATTCTGAATTTACATCTCACAATTCTGACTTTTTTCCTCAGAATTCCAAATTGATATCTCACAATTCTAACTTTTTTCCTCAGAATTCCATTTATATCTCGCAATTCTGACTTTTTTCCTCAGTATTCCAAATTTATATCTCACAATTCTGACTTTTTTCCTCAGAATTCCAAATTTATATCTCACAATTCTGACTTTTTTCCTCAGAATTCCAAATTTATATCTCACAATTCTGACTTTTGTCCTCAGAATTCCAAATTTATATCTCACAATTCTGACTTTTTTCCTCAGTATTCCAAATTTATATCTCACAATTCTGACTTTTTTCCTCAGTATTCCAAATTTATATCTCACAATTCTGACTTTTGTCCTCAGAATTCCAAATTTATATCTCACAATTCTGACTTTTTTCCTCAGTATTCCAAATTTATATCTCACAATTCTGACTTTTTTCCTCAGAATTCCAAATTTATATCTCACAATTCTAACTTTTTTTCCTCAGAATTCCATTTATATCTCGCAATTCTGACTTTTTTCCCCCTCAGAATTCTGAACTTACATCTCACAATTCTGACTTTTTTCCTCAGTATTCCAAATTTATATCTCACAATTCTGACTTTTTTCCTCAGTATTCCAAATTTATATCTCACAATTCTGACTTTTTTCCTCAGAATTCCAAATTTATATCTCGCAATTGAGACTTTTTCCTCAGAATTCTGAATGTACATCTCACAATTGACTTTTTTCCTCAGAATTACAAATTTACATCTCACAATTCTGACTTTTTTCCTCAGAATTCCAAATTTTTATCTCACAATTCTGACTTTTTTTCCTCAGAATTCCATTTATATCTTGCAATTCTGACTTTTTCCCCCCTCAGAATTCTGAATTTACATCTCACAATTCTGACTTTTTTCCTCAGTATTCCAAATTTATATCTCACAATTCTGACTTTTTCCCTCAGAATTCCAAATTTATATCTCGCAATTGAGAATTTTTCCTCAGAATTCCAAGTTGACTTCTAGTAATTCTGACTTTTTCCCCTCAGAATTCCATTTATATCTCACAATTCTGACTTTTTTCCTCAGAATTCCAAATTTATATCTCGTAATTGAGACTTTTTCCTCAGAATTCCAAGTTTACTTCTAGTAATTCTGACTTTTTTCCTCAGAATTCTGACTTTACATCTCACAATTCTGACTTTTTTCCTCAGAATTCCACATTTATATCTCACAATTCTGACTTTTTTCCTCAGAATTCCAAATTTATATCTCACAATTCTGACTTTTTTTCCTCAGAATTCCATTTATATCTCGCAATTCTGACTTTTTTCCCCCTCAGAATTCTGAATTTACATCTCACAATTCTGACTTTTTTCCTCAGTATTCCAAATTTATATCTCACAATTCTGACTTTTTTCCTCAGAATTCCAAATTTATATCTCACAATTCTAACTTTTTTCCTCAGAATTCCATTTATATCTCGCAATTCTGACTTTTTTCCTCAGTATTCCAAATTTATATCTCACAATTGACTTTTTTCCTCAGAATTCCACATTTATATCTCACAATTCTGACTTTTTTCCTCAGAATTCCACATTTACATCTCACAATTCTGACTTTTTTTCCTCAGAATTCCACATTTATATCTCACAATTCTGACTTTTTTCCTCAGAATTCCAAATTTATATCTCACAATTCTGACTTTTTTCCTCAGAATTCCAAATTTATATCTCACAATTCTGACTTTTTTTCCTCAGAATTCCATTTATATCTCGCAATTCTGACTTTTTTCCCCCTCAGAATTCTGAATTTACATCTCACAATTCTGACTTTTTTCCTCAGTATTCCAAATTTATATCTCACAATTCTGACTTTTTTCCTCAGAATTCCAAATTTATATCTCACAATTCTAACTTTTTTTCCTCAGAATTCCATTTATATCTCGCAATTCTGACTTTTTTCCTCAGTATTCCAAATTTATATCTCACAATTCTGACTTTTTTCCTCAGAATTCCAAATTTATATCTCACAATTCTGACTTTTTTCCTCAGAATTCCAAATTTATATCTCACAATTCTGACTTTTGTCCTCAGAATTCCAAATTTATATCTCACAATTCTGACTTTTTTCCTCAGTATTCCAAATTTATATCTCACAATTCTGACTTTTTTCCTCAGTATTCCAAATTTATATCTCACAATTCTGACTTTTGTCCTCAGAATTCCAAATTTATATCTCACAATTCTGACTTTTTTCCTCAGTATTCCAAATTTATATCTCACAATTCTGACTTTTTTCCTCAGAATTCCAAATTTATATCTCACAATTCTAACTTTTTTTCCTCAGAATTCCATTTATATCTCGCAATTCTGACTTTTTTCCCCTCAGAATTCTGAACTTACATCTCACAATTCTGACTTTTTTCCTCAGTATTCCAAATTTATATCTCACAATTCTGACTTTTTTCCTCAGTATTCCAAATTTATATCTCACAATTCTGACTTTTTTCCTCAGAATTCCAAATTTATATCTCGCAATTGAGACTTTTTCCTCAGAATTCTGAATGTACATCTCACAATTGACTTTTTTCCTCAGAATTACAAATTTACATCTCACAATTCTGACTTTTTTCCTCAGAATTCCAAATTTTTATCTCACAATTCTGACTTTTTTTCCTCAGAATTCCATTTATATCTTGCAATTCTGACTTTTTCCCCCCTCAGAATTCTGAATTTACATCTCACAATTCTGACTTTTTTCCTCAGAATTCCAAATTTATATCTCGCAATTGAGACTTTTTCCTCAGAATTCCAAGTTTACTTCTAGTAATTCTGACTTTTTTCCTCAGAATTCTGACTTTACATCTCACAATTCAAACTTTATTTTTCTCAGAATTTTCTTTTCTTTCCAAAGAAAGGTTGCTTTTACCACAAAATAAATATTTAAAATGAGGTAAATCGCAATTAAGACTTTTTCCTCACAATTGCAAGTTTAAATCTCACAAACACAAGTTTTGAGCTCAGAATTCTGAGTTTACATCTCACAATTCTGACTCAGAACAACACATTTACATGTCAATGACGCCTAGGGGGTGACCAGAAACATCACCAGTCTGAACGTCCTACACCTGAGCACTCTGAAAAGACAAAGTCAGAAGATCAAACTAACAGCATCAATAGAATCTGAGTGTGAAGACTCATCAGCACTGATATACTAATGCAAATGACTTTGTGTTTTGAAGATGAGAGTTTCAGGCTGTGCATGAACTTTCAGCCCATTTCACTTGCAAATCACGTCGTTTTTCTCGTCTGTCCTGACGGTAAAGGCATTTGTGGAAATACAACATTCAGGACATTTGTATGAGCAACAAAACCCCCAAAAGAGCCAAAAAAAAAAAAACAACTGACGCAGCTGTGGTTTCACCAAATATTTATTAAAACAGAACATATATATATATATATATTATTATTATTATAATTTTTTTTAACAAGTTCTCTTATAAAATATGATTTTTATCATTACATTTCTCATTACAAATGAGAGCTGCAGCACTTGATTATTTAAAGCATTTAAGTACGCTGAAAGAAGCAGACCATGATTTCTCTGAATATATTAAATGATACAGCACACACAAGTTAGGTCAAAGAATTTTTTGAAATCCATAAAAAACTGACAAGAACAAACACTGACCAGAATGAAAATGTCATAGTTTGATATCATTGTACTGTTTCACCTCTGTCTACTTACCCTGAATCACAGGAATGATTTAATGCAAATATCATCTCACTGCATGTAGTTTTTTTCTATAGGCACCATAAAATTAAAATCATACACCTAAAAAGTTAATGTCAGCTTTCACATTCAAATATCATGAAGTCCACACACCAAGTTCGCAGGCACCGATATATCTGTGGGTTCAAAAACAAAAAGTGAAAACATGAGGCATTTAGGTTTAAAGGTGCCAAACAATAAAAGGTATGTTATAATAATTTTAAAAGAACAGTTTTAGTCCTCATTACCCATCAAATAAAGCTTCAAACACACACAATATGAGCAAAATGACACACCCTGTCAAACCTGACTGAACCTCCTTAGTCATAATAACTTTAATAACTGATAGATATGACATGTTATCACTCATCCTGCAATTATAGCAGAACCCTACGACACCTTTAAAGGGATAGTTCACCCAGAAAATAAATTCAGTCATCATTTACACATCTGCATGTCATTTAAATCTGTATTTATTTCCGTAAAAGACAAAAGAAGAATTGAGATTTGCACCAAAAAGCCAAAAACAACATGCGACTTTGAGTATGTGAAAGTGTGAATGAGCACTTAAATCTGGGTCTGTTCATCACACGGCACCATGTGACTTGAAATATAGTGACAGTAGTGGTCACGGTTGTTAAATGAAAAAGCGCTGCATGAAGATTTATTAAAATATTTCATTTCATGTTACACAGAATAATACATCATACAGGTGTGGAATGACATGAGGGTGAAGTGTTATTTTCTGGTGAACTATTTCTCTGAGGTGTTTGAAAAGTTTGGAATAATTAGGATTTTTTAAATGTTTTTAAAAGAAGTCTCTTATGCTCAACAAAGCTGCATTTGTTTGATTAAAAAAAACAAACAGTAAAAACAGTAATGTTGTGAAACATTATTACAATGTAAAATAACTGTTGTGTATTGTAATATACAGTATTTTAAAATGTAATTTATTTCTGTGATCAAAGCTGAATGTTCAGCATCATTACTCCAGTCTTCAGTGTCACATGATCCTTCAGAAATCATTCTAATATGATGATTTGATACTCAGTTATTATCAATGTTGAAAACAGCGTTGTGCTGCTTAATATTTTTTGCAACCTGTGATACTTTTTTCAGGATTCACTGATGAATAAAAAGTTAAAAAGAACAGCATTTATTTAAAATAGAAATCTTTTCTAACAATTTAAGTCTTTACTATCACTTTTTATCAATTTAACACAACCTTGCTGAATAAAAGTATTCATTTCTTTTTTTTTTTTTAAAGAAAAAAAGAAAGAAAGAAAGAAAGAATACTGACCCCAAACTTTTGAACGGTAGTGTATATTGATTTCTATTTTAAATAAAACATGTTCTTTTTTAACTTTTTTATTCATCAAAGAATCCTGAAAAATACCACGGGTTATAAAAAATATTAAACAGCACAACAGTTTCCAACATTGATAACAAATCTGCATTATTTCTGAAGGATCATGTGACACTGAAGACTGGAGTAATGGCTGATGAAAATTCAGCTTTGAATCACAGAAATAAATTCTATTTTAAAGTATATTAAAGTAGAAAACCATAATTTTAAGTTGTAATAATATTTCACAATATTAATTTTTTTCTGTATTTTTGACCAAATAAATGCAGCCTTGCTGAGCATAAGAGACTTCTTTCAAAAACATTAAAAACAGTAAAGTTTTCAAACTTTTGACTGGTACTGTATACTATAATATATTTAATAAATAGTATACTATATATAAAACTATACATAAAACGATGCAACGGTACTAGCAGTGTATCGTAACTGTACATGCAGTATAAATAAACCGATACACTACCTATTTTTTTTAGGCTTTGGGAGGTTGAGGTTGTTCATGATGTTCACGAACTCGTCCAGCGTCTTTGTCAGCCGTGGATTAAACTTCTTTTCCTCATCCACAGTGGACACGGTCTGACCTTCAGCATTAGATCACAGCAAACAAGACAATAAATAATGCATAAATCAACAAAGAGAAAGTAAATCATCCCTACTACTACTACTACTAACCTTAGTAAATAGTTGTGTTTTTAGTGTGTTTTACCAGATTGCTCAATGGATTCAAAAAGCAGTGTGGTTTAAGACTTTAGTTTCCTGTGGTAAAATGACTAACACACAGTGTCTCAGTTTAATGCTGTAAATCACGTACCCTTGTAGTCGTGTGCGGGGTAGATGAAACAATGTCCAGGCAGGGTGAAAATCTTCTTGTGGACGGACTCGTACAATCTCTTAGGACAACCTGAGTGAAGACAGATGAAGAGCTTTACTGTCTCGCCATCATGTGGCCATTTGAAGTACTACAAAAACAAAGGCAAAATGAGCACATGGAACAAAATCTACAAACAACTATTAGGGTTAGAGATGATATTGTGAATATTCACTAAATATTTACCATGATATTGCTCTAAGAAATTTTTTTTTGCAGCATCATGATATTCATTGATTTTCTATTATTGGAGTATTAACATTCTCTAAACAGCATGTCATCTGACCACAATAAATGTAGGTAAATATTGCAGTTTATGGCTATGTGTTGTTATATTGGTGCATATAAATGTAAAAGATTACTCTTCTTTATGTTCATTTAGTGAAAAACAGTATGAACCTATTGTTATGTCCTATTCTGGGGAAAAAACGTGTCACAATATTCCTCATTTAAATAATTTCTGCCCAAGGCATATGCAAATAAAGGGGTAGGGCCTGTTGACCAGCTGCACCAATGTCAAATATGTGAAAAATAATGTGTTTTTTGAACATTTAAGCATGAAAACCTATTCTAGTAAAGCCCAAAAACAAAATCAAGACTTAGTAAAAGGCCATAATTTAACAGCTCCACAATGGGAGATTCGCTCAGTCAATACAAAGTCTTTCTGTAAGTCTAACACTTCAGTCACCTTGCTGAAAATCTGTTCGTCCACAGCCCCGGATGAGGAGGGCGTCACCAGTGAAAGCCATACTCTGATCTCCAGTGACGTACGTCACACATCCATCCGTGTGTCCCGGGGTCTCTCGCACCATTAGACACTGAAACGGACCAAAAGCCAAAGTTCTGATAAGAGTAATAATCCCATCAGCACTTTATTGATTATAAAACATGTTAAACTCTCACTGAGTATGATAAGCACAATAACAACACTGTAAATCATCAAAAGAGCCTTTGTTATTCTTCACACTATCATTAAAATAGAATAAATAAATAAACTAACTGTAAGTGACCTTTTCATGATCTTGTTTTTGAATCTGAGTGGACTGTAAAGTTTATTGCATTGCCCTGATCACTTGCGATATTAAATTTTATATTTATATTATTCAGGTGATTATATTATATATTATTTAATATAAATAAACCTACTGTAAATGACCCAGTCATGATTTTGTTTTTAAAATGCACTGAATTGCCCTGGTCAATCATACATGTTTTCCGAAAGTGATCCGGTCTCCCTCTGAGAGCTGTATGTCCGCAGCGGCTCCGCTGTGTTTGGAGATGCAACTCTTCAGTCCAAACACCTTCTTCTTCAGCAGTCCAGTGCCAGTGATGTGGTCCGCGTGACAGTGAGTGTTCACTGGTGGAGAACATGCACAGACAGACATCATGAGACTTTCATAAATGATAGATAGATAGGACAGAATGATCGATAGATAGATAGAATAGAACGATCGATAGATAGATAGATAGAACGATCGATAGATAGATAGAACGAACGATAGATAGATAGAACGATCTATAGATAGGTAGAACGATCTATAGATAGAACGATCGATAGATAGAACGATAGATAGATAGAACGATCGATAGATAGAACGATCGATAGATAGATAGAACGATCGATAGATAGAACGATAGATATAACGATCGATAGATAGAACAATCGATAGATAGAACAATCGATAGATAGATAGATAGATAGAACTATCGATGGATAGAACGATTGATAGATAGATAGAATGATAGATAGATGGATAGATAGATAGACAGATAGATAGATAGATAGAATGATCGATATAGATAGAATAGAACGATTGATAGATAGATAGATAGAACGATCGATAGATAGATAGAACGATCGATCGATAGATAGATAGATAGATAGAATGATCGATATAGATCGAATAGAATGATCGATATAGATCGAATAGAACGATCGATAGATAGAACGATCAAACGATAGACAGAATGATCGAACGATAGATAGAACGATCGAACGATAGATAGAATAGAACGATCAAACGATAGATAGAACAATCGAACGATAGATAGAACGATTGAACGATAGACAGAATGATCGAACGATAGATAGAATAGAACGATCGATAGATAGAATAGAACGATCGAACGATAGACAGAACGATCGAACGATAGATAGAATGATCGATAGATAGATAGATAGATAGATCGATAGATAGAACGATCAATAGACAGATAGAATAGAACGATCGATAGATAGATAAAACGATCGATAGATAGATAGAATAGAACGATCAATAGATAGACAGAACGATAGATAGATAGATAGGTAGGTAGGTAAATATTCACAGGCCACTATGAGTTTAAGTCCCAGTTCATTGATGAGCTTCAGGTCTCTGTCCACTGTCTCCAGCACGGGGTCGATCAGCACGGCCTCTCTGGTGTCTGTGTCGGCCAGCAGGTATGTGTACGTGCTGCTCTCTGATTCAAACAACTACAGCAACAACGACAACAACAACAACATTAGCAGGACAGTCAGAGTGAGTCAGCTGAATGTGTGTACAGTAACATTCCATTCATATCTGCCTTCATCTGTTCAGTGTATCAGTTCACTCGCTGCACGCCACTCACACAAAAATCACCGGGGTAACCATTATTTCTGACAAATTCCATATAAAACAATTAAAATTCTTTATAGAATAACTGGAAGCAACCGAAAGAGACAGAGAGACAGAGATTTTACAGAAGTAGCAGTAACACTTTACAACAAGGTCCCATTAGTTAATGCAATAATTAATACTGACTAACAATTTGTTACAGTATTCATCCATCTTTGTTACCATTAGTTTATAAAAATACAACTGTTCATTGTTAGTTTATGTGACCTCAGGTCCATTGAATAATATTAAAATACAGTTTGGGGTTTTAATAATGTATTAGTAAATGATAAAATCAACATTAACTGAGAGTAATGCATGCTTTAGAAGTATTTTTCATGTACTTAACTCATGTTAACAAATGGAAACTTGTAGGATTAGTTCACCCAAAAATGAAAATTCTGTCATTAATTACTCACAAAAAGTATTCTCGTCGCTTCATAACATTAAGGTTGAACCACTGTAGTCACATGGACTGATTTAAATATGTCTTTAGTAGCTTTCTGGGCACTGAAAGTGTAAACTATCTTGCTGACTATGCAGGCCTCACTGAGCCATCGGATTTCATCAAAAATATCTTAATTTACATTCCAAAGATGAACGAAAATCTTACATGTGTGGAACGACATGAGGGTGAGTAATCAATGACAGAAATTTCATTTTGGGGTGAACTAACCCTTTATTGTACAGTATTACCAATGTAACAATAACTGTAGGTGTAACTGTAAGGTTACTGTGGAGAATGAATGTTGCAATTTGTTATGCATCAGCTATAAACTGTCATTTAAAGATGCTAAAATTGTCAATAAGCTTTTTAGGGAGTTTACGTCAAAGTCCACTAGTCATGCTTCTCACACAGATCAGGTGTAGAGAACCACATTAAATATCAACATCTTTTGCAGACTTATTGTTTTAGCTAACTTTTAGGTCAAATGCTGCGAAAAAATCTTCTGCATTGTTCAACAAGTTTATTATGTGTCTGTATTTGACTTTGACTTTATTATACTGTAAATCATGTCCAATAAAAAAGGACCTTTCCCTTTGTTTATTATAGCACTTCCGTATCCACAGTGAGCCGAACACTATTTGTTTCGACTCATGTCACATGAAAGAACAACTTATACTATTTTACAGACCATTAAAGGCACAAAAGCACAGCGCGCTCTCACCTGTCTGAAGAGCGGCGCTCCGGACTCCATCAGACCGCTGTAGAGTCTCACTGACGGCGGGCAGCGGTGACTGAGTGCGGCGCTTCTGTGATCGATCACCGGTGCCCTGCAGTTCCACAGCCGGATTGCAGAGCTCACTGCAGGCTTCAGTCTGTTTAAAAGAGCTGCACTCATTTTACTTCTGTGTGCACGTCGGAGTCTCCACCTTTAACCGGTATGACGAGTCTCAGATCAGATCATATCACTGAAGGAACTCAGTCACGTCAAACTCAGTTAACGAGCGAGTGCACGCCTCCTTCCGGGATAGTGGGGACGCGCTAAACACGTATTATTGCGCCTGAGACGTGACTTGCTCATGCATGGAAACGCTTTATAAATGTGTTAATATTCAAAAAAGATAGTAGTGTCCACACGCAATGTTTATGACATTCTAAAGCGAGAACTGACAAGGAACTTTGACGTGTCCACGCATGCGCAGCAAGCTCGTGTGCGCGGCGCTGCCACTTGGCGGTGGGATGGCGAGTGAACTCAAGATTCCTGCTGAGAAATAAGTCAAACAGAACGTTCTCTAATGGTTGTCACAAAAACCTCCCTACAGCTTTCTGACAGAGAATTGAAGCTAGCTCACCCAAAAATGGAAATTCTGTTTTCATTTACTCACCCTCATGCCTTTCCAAACCTGTATTCATTTCTTTCTTATGTGGAACACAAAAGAAGATATTTTGAGGAATGTTAATAAGATAACCGGACAGTTTCAGGTCCCATTGACTTACATTGTATTTAGTCCATACAATGGAAGTCAAAGGGAACTGAGTTTTGTTAACTGGTAAAGGTATTTTGAAGCTGGGATGCTGGTTTGAGCTGGTTTATGCTGGTCAAGTGCTGGTCCTATGCTGGTCCATGCTGGTCCTATGCTGGTCCTATGATGGTCCTATGCTGGTCCTATTCTGGTCCATGCTGGTCCTATTCTGGTCCATGCTGGTCCTATTCTGGTCCATGCTGGTCCTATGCTGGTCCTATGCTGGTCCTATGATGGTCCTATGCTGGTCCTATTCTGGTCCATGCTGGTCCTATTCTGGTCCATGCTGGTCCTATGCTGGTCCATGCTGGTCCTATGATGGCCCTATGCTTGTCCTATTCTGGTCCATGCTGGTCCTATGCTGGTCCATGCTGGTCCTATTCTGGTCCATGCTGGTCCTATGATGGTCCATGCTGGTCCTATTCTGGTCCTATTCTGGTCCATGCTGGTCCTATGCTGGTCCTATGCTGGTCCTATTCTGGTCCTATTCTGGTCCTATGCTGGTCCTATGATGGTCCTATTCTGGTCCTATTCTGGTCCTATGCTGGTCCTATGCTGGTCCTATGATGGTCCTATGCTGGTCCTATTCTGGTCCTATTCTGGTCCTATGCTGGTCCTATGATGGTCCTATTCTGGTCCTATTCTGGTCCTATGCTGGTCCTATTCTGGTCCTATGCTGGTCCTATGATGGTCCTATTCTGGTCCTATTCTGGTCCTATGCTGGTCCTATTCTGGTCCTATGCTGGTCCTATTCTGGTCCTATGCTGGTCCTATGCAGGTCCTATTCTGGTCCTATGCTGGTCCTATTCTGGTCCTATGCAGGTCCTATGATGGTCCTATGCTGGTCCTATTCTGGTCCATGCTGGTCCTATGCTGGTCCTATGCTGGTCCTATGCAGGTCCATGCTGGTCCATGCTGGTCCTATGCTGGTCCTATGCAGGTCCATGCTGGTCCATGCTGGTCCTATGCAGGTCCATGCTGGTCCTATGCTGGTCCTATTCTGGTCCATGCTGGTCCTATGATGGTCCTATTCTGGTCCTATGCTGGTCCATGCTGGTCCTATGCTGGTCCTATGCAGGTCCATGCTGGTCCTATGCTGGTCCTATGATGGTCCTATGCTGGTCCATGCTGGTCCTATGATGGTTCTATGCTGGTCCTATTCTGGTCCATGCTGGTCCTATTCTGGTTCTCAATTGTTCTCAACTGTTCATTGAAGCTTACTGTATTATGTAGAAGAGTATTGTGAGAAAGAGAGTTTATTACCTGCATTCAGATTACTTGCATTTTCCTTCAGGTCAATCTTATGTTCATTATAAAAAATCTGTTTAAATGTCCAATGCATTATCTTGTCCTTTTAACAGTTAAGGGGTTTTCCCGTGACTGACAGCGCTAGTCAAAGCATTTGTCAGTTGCATCTTGTTCCGTGTTCACAACAATTCAGTCTTTTCAATATAAAAGTCTTCTCTACTGACTGACACACTCATAAAGACAGTCTTTGCCGCCATCTAATGGCGTAATAACGTCACTTCTGTTGCTGTTCACGGTCAGGGACTATTTTTTTCTGGCGGAAGGAAGAGTTTAGTAAGAGTTTACTTCATGAAAGTTGCATTGTTACATATTTTGGCTTTAATATTTGTATTGTGTTGTAACTGTTTTAGCACAACCTCTCGTACCTTATTGCTTATGTATTTCTGTGTTACCAAAACTGTTTAGTTACCAACATTCTTCAAAATATCTTTTGTGTAAATAATGACAGAAATTATATTTTTGGGTGGACTATCCCTTTAAAAGAATTTTCCTAGAATCTTATGAACTGATTCCCAAAAATATCCAATCAGGAACCATGTGCGAACGTTAAGGTAATGTTTCGAGTTTGCTGCCGTAGCAAAATTGTAACATGTTTCAATCAATTATATTAGCATATATGTTCTAATAACTATGGGTTAAAAATACAACAGAAGCAGCTCACACTCTGAAAGGCATCAAAGCAACATTTGACAAAACATTTACAATTATAGTAGACTAAAATTAATGTTATTCACATAACCACTGAGTGAATGAACCACAGACATATATTAACAGTGGTTTATGAAGTAGCTAATAAAACTTTATAGACTATAAGAGTCAGAGAATGGCTTTGAACTTACCATAAAAGATGCTTGTAAAGGTCAAAGCCGTCAGCCTCTAAACCTGCACTTTCAGGTTCTTTGTAGAGATGTTGGTGATGTACAACAATATTCAATGATCATGAAACAATGAGTGTCTGAAGTCACGTAGGCTCAAAAATATAAATGAGTCTCTGAGGGTCAATTACAAGATGCTTCCACTGGGATACCTAGCAACAACAGCACACCCTAATTAATATTCATGAGCTGTTTAAAAGATGAGATGAGAAAAATGAGATGTTTACCAGCCACTATGAGTGTAAGTTCCAGTTCATTAATGAGCTTCAAGTCTCTGTCTACAGTTTCCAGTATGGGTGAATCAGCAGGTACGTGATCAGATTCAGATTTAAACTACAGAAACAACATCATCATCATGAAGAGAGAAAACTGTCAGAGTGAGTCAGCTGAATGAACAACATATCACATTCCAATCATATCTCCCAACATCATTATTATGTATGTTGTCCTCACACGCCCCTTTCTGAGCTTGCGTGACTCCAGTCACAGTCATATTAAATCAGCATGAGCCGGTCTGGATGTAATCATCTTTTATTGCAGCCTATATTACAGATGATATCCGCTTCAAGCCAATGTTTCAATTATCTGTTGTAAGATTAAGACATTGTATAGGAAAAATACTGAATTTTTTTTAAAAGTTATTATCCTTTGTGGTTGCCATCAAGAATGTCTCTTCATTTTTGTCCTGAAATAAAATGAAATAAATGTTAATGGTTTTTGGACTTTATACACATGCATACTGACTTAAAGGAATGTTCCAGGTTCAAATTAGTGAAAGTCTGTGTAAACAGTCTGTTTTGGTTTTGTTGCACATATCAGCTGAAAGTTACTGGTTTTATAGTCATGTCAGGAGTTTGGTTTATTGGATATGATTTCAGTAATGGACGCAAGTTTCATGTTAATACATGCAATGTATAAGGCAGCACTTCATAATAAAGGCCCATTAGTCAATGTTAGTTAATGCATTAAACTAATATTAACATAAAATAAGCAATAGTTACAGTATTAAATAAGTTACAGTATTTATCACCTTTATAGCATTTACAGTGTTTATCACCTTTAATATTAGTTAATAAAACTAGCGTTAGTTCATGTCAGCTCGTACATGAAATAATGTTAACAGATACATCTTTTGATTTTAATCATGTACTAAATGCTTAAATTAACATTAACTAATATTAATAAGTGCTTTAGAAATATTTTCTATCGTTAGTTCATGTTACTAATGCAGATAACTGTAAAACCGAACAGTGAAAATAATTAAATTTAAGTTTATATTAAATAATAATGAAAGTTCATTGTACTTAATAGAAAAAAGTTGTGTGAACTTAATTTCACTGTAGTAAGCTGAACTTAATATGATTGAGTTGCAGCAGATTTCTAATTCTCAACATGCTTTGCATCAGACTGTATAAATAAATGCTGAAATTAAGTGTTATTCTGTGTGTTTTTGCACAAGATTAACATAGCTAGTGTTTAATATTGTGTTTTTTTTTATTGTGGGATTTACAAGGGTTCTGTTATTTTAGTTTTATAGTGTTGCCATCGTGGTGAAGAGTAGAGCCTGTGGTTAGGTTGAGGATGAGCTGCAAAACTTTAAAGACCATATATACTGTGTTATGATTATATAAATGCAAATATATAATGATAGTCTCTTTGATAGTTATAATAGCATGTGTTATTTGATATCTATCATTTAACCATAAAGATCTGAATGTGATGTTTATGTAAATGAACTGTATGTACATTATGATGAGTTGGGCAAGGCTGAGAAATGTGTGAGCGAAGGGATGCTGGTGATGTGATTGTTAATGAAAGACACCTGTGCACCACAATGGCCTTGCTCCACCTCCACGGCTCTCGGCCCCACCCCACTTGTCACAAAAATGTTAAGTTCTACTAACTTAAAAAAAAAAGAGTTACTTTACATAAATGTTTAAAGGTAATAAGTTTCCTCAAATGTTTTGAGTATTATGAACTTCTTGAGTTTTACAGTGTATTGGAACCTTATTGTATGAAGTGCAACATTCGGGTTCCAGAAGTAAAAACTCCATTCATTTTCTCCATAGGGAAATTTATTTTGTAAGGATAATTTATAAACTTTTAAAGACAGACCTACTGTGAGCTACAAGGTTTTTAATCAATGGTTTTTGCTTCTATTGAAGCCATCAGTCCACATTTTTTCAACTTAATTTTTAAAATAATTGTGGTGAAAAACTACATTACTCATGATGCTGTACAGAAAAATCCACCAATCAGAAAGTTGAACAAGTTAAACACGAAAAAGATCTCTTTAGCTTTAGCACTGCGAATGACGTAATGAAGTCAATTTCTCTACACTCTCAAAATATTTCAATATATATGCATATTTTACAATAAACTTAAATTATATTGTTTATATTCATAAGATTGTAGTTCTTTCCCTCACTAAACCCATTAAGTACACAGTCTTGTACCTTTCTATTTTTGTCAGATTTTCAAATAATTTTTTTTCCCCCTTCAAATCAAAGTTTGTAATGTAATGATTCACCTCATAGCTGCTTGGCTTGGTTCATGACTTATAGCGCTTTAACAAAAACTTTTTTGAAATCCCTATGGGAGAAATGAATGTAATAAATACAACAGGTATTGTGCCGAATTTCGACCCCCTGCCAAATTATTACCCCCCTCGTTGAAGTCGCTACCTGATTGCCTAATCTTAACCCCACCCTTAATCCTAACCCCTCCCCCACACCTACTCCTAAACTATCCAGTACTAGGGGGGTAATAATAATCTGGCAGGGGGTGGAAATTCGGCACAACACCAGAACCAACACCACTGAAAAAGTGGACGGGCACTGTTGTAAAGTATTACCAATGTCATGTCACCTTTATTTCTATTGTGCTTTATACAGTACAAATTGCTCAGTATTGATTTAATTTAGTGTCAGTGTTACAAAGTTAATCAAAGCAGCTCTTTGTATGCATAAAGTCCTGTGGTTTTACTTTTGTGAATTATGCAATGTTTTGCCCCGTAGACTTACATTGTAAGTGCATTAAAGTAATTATTAATATTATTTTGTTTTGACACAAAATGATTTTACTGTGGTAAATCAACCTGTGGATATGGTGAATAGGGTTTAACTTGAACCCGTAACATTCCTCGAACAGAATGATGATACCGTTGGTGTTGTTTGCATTTACACTGATGTGTTGATCCAGCCACTGCAGAAGCTGAGTGATTCTGGTGTAGACGCCTGGTTTATTGCGTCTTCCACATCCTTCTCCCCAACTCACCACACCAGCCAACCTCCAATCACCTGCTTCCGTTTGACACACTAGAGGACCTCCGCTGTCACCCTGGTGAACAATTACACAAGACCCCATATAAGAAACACACACAGGCTTCTTTAAGGAAATACTGATAACACTTTACAATAAGGCTCCATTTGTTAACATTAGTTAACTACATTAGTTAACATGTAATAACAAGATAAATACTTCTAAAGTGTTTATAGTTAAATTCAACATTTACTAATACATTGTTGAAATCAAAAGTTGTATGTTACTATTATTTAATGGATCTGAGCTGACATGAACTATATTACTCAAGGGCAAGGAAAGAGGAGAGATGAGTAGTGCAGCAGTTTTATTGAAGAAAACACACCAAAAAAGATCCAAAACAGAGGTAAAGTTGACGAAATCCAAGCAAGAAACATAAAACTAGTGAGTGATGGGTGATTTTGAAACACTGCTTCACAAAGCTTTGAAAGCTTTACAAATCTTTTGTTTCGAATCAGTGGTACAGAGTGTGTATCAAACTGCCAAAGTCACATGATTTCTGTAAACGAGGCTTCATTACGTCATAACTGTTTCTAAACATTTCAAAATGTCTTCACTGCTGGTTCATTGCCCTCCAGCAGCAAATCATTGAACAAGGGTTTGGGTTTTACCTGATCACTGATCAATTTTATACATTTGTAGACGTCTTCATTAGACATTAGTATTAATAGTCTCTTATTGGCCTGTTTAGCTGAGCCATCCATAGAACAAACAAAATAAATATAATATGATAAAAGAACAAGTATTATACGGTCACTTGATAATTAATCTTATTAGATGAGCAGGTAATTGCATTTGAAAGATTTTACTTTCAATAAATCATTTGTAATGGGTTTGTAAAAGGTGTTTTTAGGCATGTTTTGTTGCATTTACACTGTTCTGACCAGCAGGGGTCACCAGCGTGTGGCGTTTTGAATGCTTTGAAACAGTGAATTATTTTGTGTAGCAACTGGTTCAATTGATTCAAAGCTTTGAAAAGCTTTGTTTCACTACATTAAACCAAACAGGGATAATGATGAAAAACACAACGGCATTACAAGAGAATGTAAAGACTGCAACCAACTACTGAATAGGGCTGACAGCCCAATTGCTATTCAAAATCCAGCCAATCACAGCCAAAATGTTCCAGGGGGTTCCCCAGTAAAATTCGCTTTCCGGGGTACTAAAAAACAACCCACGGCAACAGTATAAAAGTAGCCCAGTTCCACAGGAAAAACACTTGGCAACTCTGCTATTGAAACACTGGGGTATATGCACAACATAACAAGGAACAGGTGAGGGTAATTAATCACTCTAGCAACAAACATGGGTAACTATGGAAACAAACAATGGAGCTAAGGAAATGAGGCAAACACAGGAAGTGAAACATGAACAATGGGAACAGAAAATACACTTTTTAAACAAAAACAAAACAAGGGAAACAAGACAAGAATTGTGACACTAACAATAAACAGTTGTATTTTTATTAATTGTTAACAAAAATCAGTGTTGTTTTAGTTTTTGTTGATTGAATTAGATTTTATTTTTTATATTTTCTGCTTTCATTTGAACTTTAGTTATAATTTTAGTTTTTTAAAAAATATATATGTCTATATTGTTTTTATTATGTTCTAATTTAAGTTTATTTAGTTTTAGTTATTTTAGTGCTTCAACTTAAACTTGGCATCTAGCAGAAATAAAATAAGTTTAAATTTTATTTCAGTTAATGTTTAATTTATTTCAATCAATTGCAATTGGTAATCAATTGGTAATGCATTAACTAATGTTAACGAATGGGACTTTATGGTAAAGTGTTTACTGTTCAGTCAGTGTATCAAAATATTTCACAGAAAAATTACAATTCTGTCATCATTTACTCTCATGAGGTTTCATGTCAGTTTCCTTCATGAGCTCAACTATTGCAGGTCAATATGAATCTGATTTGACTTTTAGTGAATCTCTTTCTCACTATTATAGGACTTGAGAAGACTTGAAATAATGATGTGCATGAGGATTTTATAGTCTTTTTTAAGCCTTTTTTTGTTCCACAGAAAAAAAAAGAATGTCATACAGCTTTGGAATGACATAAAGGTTGAGTAAATGATGGCAGAATTGTCATTTTTGAGCAATCTCTAATGTTAATGGATGTGTATACCTGACAGGAGTCCACTCCTCCCTCCATAACGCCAGCACAAAGCATTCTGGGAGTGAGTTGGGAGCCGTACACGTAGGGCCGTAAGCATATGGACTGATCGATCACCTGAACTAAAGCCTGTCTCAAGTGTGAAGACACTGACCCTGTATGAGAGAGAGTGAAAGACACCTTCACAAGAGTTCGGGAGGCCTGAAAATGCTTCAGAAACATGATCTCACCTCCTTCATGAGTGTAACCCCAACCTGTTACCCAGCAGGGCGAATCAGGAGGAAAAGACTCACTCAGACGCGGTAAACACACGGGTCTCACTCCATCTAAACAACAGTCAACACATCTGTTCTGAATTACAGAGGAGAAACCATCTGCATTAATATTAGTTAACATGACTTTTGCACCTTATTCTTATTTGTTTTTTAAAATTTAGTTTAACTCTTTTTATTGATGCTTTTCAACTACAGAGATAAAAAAGAGAAAAGAAAAGAAATTAACATTTGCTTTGAAATGTTAAAGGGTAAGTTCACCTTTTGTGAATAAAAGCCTTAATTCAATCTGTTCATCTTTTCAGAACATTTTGATTAAACTGCTTAATTCATATGGATTATTTTTTCGATCTCTTTATGAACTTTTCAAAGTGTCAAAGTGTCATTTGTGTTGACTGTCTTTTTTTTTTGCATTCTACTGCACTGCTTTTGCATTGTTTTCCTGTTAACATGCACTAGAGCGACATGTCTGAACACTGCGCCTTGCATTTTTTCTTTGTAGCATGCTTAAGTTAAAAGACATTTTGGCAATACTTTGCAATAAGGTCAATTAGTTAACATTAGTTAATGCATTAACTATTATTAACTAACAATGAGCAATACATTTTTTACAGAATGTATTAATCATTGTTAGTTCATGTTACCTCAAGTCCATTAAATAATATTAATAGGTACAACTTCTGATTTTAATATTGCATTAGTAAATGTTGACCTTAACATTAAGATTAATAAATTTACTAAGATTAATAATATTTATCATTCTTAGTTTGTTAACTAATGTAATAAACTAATGTTAACAAATGAAACCCTATTGTAAGGTGTTACCATTTTTACATTTCATTGACCTGCATACATTTCAAATGCAAAAACGTGTCCTGTTTGAACCAGAAATGTGTATTAAAATAAGTTGAGTCAATTTACATGGAAACTTGCACATTATTTTTGCAACTGAATTTGCACACATGCCCGAGCGAACATACCTCCCATCTCCATCTCAGTCTGTGTGCGCAGCAGACACAGGTCGTAGTCGTTGTTGCTCTCTGAGTATTGTGGGTGCGGGTGTATTTGCAGCGTGTTGTAGCGTTTGCCCTGAGACGAATCTAAGACACTTACAGTATCAACCACCACGATCCAATCAGACTCCAGCATCATGTCATATCTGACAAACAACACAAACACAGCAGTGAAAAAAGTAAAATGCATTTGTATAGCGCTTTTCACAATACACATGGTTTACAGAAAATCATGATGTTAAAGGTGCCCTAGAATCAAAAATTGAATTTACCTTGGCATAGTTGAATAACAAGAGTTCAGTACATGGAAATGACATACAGTGAGTCTCAAACTCCATTGTTTCCTCCTGCTTATATAAATCTCATTTGTTTAAACGACCTACGAAGAACAGGCGAATCTCAACATAACACCGACTGTTACGTAACAGTCGGGATCATTAATATGTACGTCCCCAATATTTGCATATGCCAGCCCATGATCGAGACATTACACAAGCCAGTATTAACGTCTGGATCTGTGCACAGCTGAATCATCAGACTAGGTAAGCAAGCAAGGACAACAGCGAAAAAAGATTGGAGATGGAGCGATAATAACTGACATGATTCATGATAACATGATATTTTTAGTGATATTTGTAAATTGTCTTTATAAATGTTTCGTTAGCATGTTGCTAATGTACTGTTAAATGTGGTTAAAGTTACCATCGTTTATTATTGTATTCACAGAGACAAGAGAGCCATCGCTATTTTCATTTTTAAACACTTGCAGTCTGTATAATTCATAAACACATCTTCATTCTTTATAAATCTCTCCAACAGTGTGTAATGTTAGCTTTAGTCACGGAGCACTATCAAACTCATTCAGAATCAAATGTAAACATCCAAATAAATACTATACTCACATGATCCGAAGCATGCATGCAGCATGCATGACGAATATTTTGTAAAGATCCATTTGAGGGTTATATTAGCTGTGTGAACTTTGTTTATGCATTGTATTATAGTCAAGAGCTCGGGGGGCAGGGAGCGCAAGATTTAAAGGGGCCGCAGCCTGAATCGGTGCATAGTTAATGATGCCCCAAAATAGGCAGTTAAAAAATTAATTTAAAAAAATCTATGGGGTATTTTGAGCTGAAACTTCACAGACACATTCAGGGGACACCTTAGACTTATATTACATCTTGTGAAAGAACGTTCTAGGGCACCTTTAATGTTGATAACATCTTAATACCTTATAGTCGCATTTAGCAGATTACAGCTAGATGATAATAAAGTTTACATTTTGCACCAGAAACATTAAGCAGTTGAAATTTACTCTATAGTATACATATCATCTCTGTGAGAATTCACTGCATTCACTCTGTTGTCTCATACTCACTGTACAAAGCAGTGTGCGGCAGTGACGACCCAGTGAGGGGTAATGATGGCTCCTCCACACACGTGTCTGCCCCGCCAGCGTAAACTGGTCTGCCACCCCCACTGGTCCTTCGCAGCCTCCGTACCCCCGACAATACGCATACCACGAGACCCAGCATTCATTGTGGTGGAGCAATCTAAGCAACAAAAACAAAGTTCACTTCATCAGCATGAGACCATGTGACATCATAATAAAATCAGATCTGCACAGTACTTGAGGGAATGCTGATGGTGGAGTTGGCTGGATATTTGACCGAATAGAAGGGCGTTGGTTTGATGGTGCAGTTCTGCGAGTTGCCAGCAGGGTCTCGCACTTTGGTTGGGAAGCACACAAACTTCACTAAAGAGGAAAAACATTGCGTTATCTGACTGTTTTCATGTTGTCAACGTAAAAAGATTTATTTTCAGATCACAGTCTTTACTGAGAGCACATTTACCTATAATGGCAATGCAGACGGTGAGGATGATGAAGGTGGGGATGAGAGTTGTTATTAACGCCAGACGTGATGGACATGATGGACAGAGTCTGAACCCAGAGACATCTGTGATAAAAAAACAGAAGGGAATAAAACATTTGCTAAACATATCTATCTATCTATCTATCTATCTATCAAGCCATCGATCTGTTTATTTGTCTATCCATCTCTCCGTCTGTCCATCTATCCGTATATCAATCAATCAATCAATCAATCAATCAATCAATCAAGCCATCTGTCTGTCTGTCTATCTATCTATCTATCTATCTATCAAGCCATTGATCTGTTTATCTCTGTCTATCCATCTCTCTGTCTATCCATCTGTCTATCCGTATGTCTGTCAATCAATCAAGCCATCTGTCTATCTATCTATCTATCTATCAATCAAGCCATCGATCTGTTTATCTGTCTATCCATCTCTCCGTCTGTCTATCTGTATGTCAATCAATCAATCAATCAATCAATCAATCAATCAATCAATCAATCAATCAATCAATCAATCAAGCCATCGGTCTGTTTATCTCAATCTATCCATCTGTCTATCTATCTATCCGTCAGTCTATCTATCTATCTATCTATCTAACATCAAGCCATCTATCTATCTATCATCAAGCAATCTATCTATCTATATATCTATCCATCCATCCATCCATCCATCCATCCACTCACCTGCCTCATCTGTAGAGGAGTTCTTAGAAACACTAATGTTAATGCCTCCCTCTTGTAAGGTGATCTCTTCTTCTTTCGAGGTGGCTTTAGTGTCTGTGAGGGGAGAGGAGTTGCTCTCAGGAGGTGATAATCGGGGCAGATGTGGCATGAGTGTTGATAGTGTGTAGGGAGCCAATTCAGAGACTCCCAGTAGCTGGACACAACCAGGAGAGATCTGTGGATGTGTGGACGTGTACAGTGTCACAGGATGGAGAGGAAATGGTATAGAGGCGCTTCCTGTTCCATATAGAGGGAGGTCTGCCGGATGAGGAGCCACATCTGTGGGATTCTGGGGAACCGGGCCTTTCAATGTAGTTCCAGGTATCAAGGTGAGCGGCGTGTCCATGATTACTGGAACTGTGAGCAGAGGAAGAGCCGTGTTTAAAAGCTTCGGGCAGGTGGACAGAAGATCTGGAGGAAACTCAGTGGACGTATGAGGACATGTTGGGAAGGGCTGCAGAGGCTCCTGGTTGTCTTTTGCCGGGCTGATTTTGTAGAAACCCTAAGCATAAGAAAATGTCAAAGGTCTATCATGTCAGTTATCATTAGGCCCAGACGGACTACAGACTTTTTTTTCATATTTTTTGAGCTGACAGAATTTTATCAGAAGACTAAATTTAGTTAGAATGACTAGTAAGAGACTTTTATAAGTAACTAAAACATCAAATAAGCCAAAATATTGAATAAACAAACATGCATGGGGGGAATTTTGCTCATGATGTTCACTTTGGTTCCACATGCATCTGATTATCAGCACTTTTGCCAATTTTGTTACCCAGACAATGAAAAAGATCAAATATAAAGCAAAAAGAATGCAATCATGTCTGCAACATAAAATTAACCTAAGGTTGTCAAAAGTACTGACCGCAATACCAAGTCGGTGCTGAAATTGTAAAAAATGACGTTTCGAGCGTGTAAACACCTCTGATTGGCCATCGTGTTCACGCGCTCAACAGATATGTCTGTGATTGCCTACAATAATCAATGCAAGGGAGCACTTGAAAGCACATGAAAGTGTTTAAATTTGAGCGGTCCAGTGTTTACGAATCTGCTCAACAGAAAGTGTCATATTTTTAAAATTTCAGTACCAGCTTGGTATCACAGTCAGTACTTTTGACAACACTAAATTAACCATTTAAGATCATTCAGAAAGCTACAAAAATAGCTATTATAGTTAACTGAAACTAAAACCATAAAAACAGTTTTCTTTCCTTAAAATAAAATAAAAATTAACTGTGTATATATATATATATATATATATGAAGACTTCAGATGCAAAAGCCTCTAAGTGCCGTCTGAAATTTTCTTCTAAAATGAACATTTTTTATCAAGCTCGTATGTTTAGGTTCAGTAATTCAACTTTAATGGCAATTAATAGGTCCTTTTCATTGCCATTAAAGTGAAATAACGGAACATAAACATACAAGCTTGATAAAAATGTTCATTTTAGAAGAAAATTTCAGATGGCACTTAGAGGCACTTTTGCATCTGAAGTCTAAAGTCTTAAACTTTAACTTTATGTATAAAAACTTTAACTTTATGTACTAAAATAACTAAAACTGAAATAAAAATTAATAAAAACTATATAGGCATATATATATATATATATATATATATATATAAAGTATAAAAATGACAAAAACAAAACAGAACCACTAAAACTTTAACTAAAATTAAAATTAATGCTGGACATATGATTAATTGCATCCAAAATAAAAGTTTGTGTTTACATAATATATGTGTTTTGTGTATACTTATGTATATTTAAATACACACACATACATGTATATATCTAAGAAATATTTGCATGTATATACTGTACATATATTTATATAATTTATACTATATATAAATATTTTATATTTAAATATAACATTTTTCTTAAATATATACAGTACATACATGTGTGTGTACTTACATATACATAATAATTATACACAGCACACACACATATATTATGTAAACACACTTTTATTTTGGATGTGATTAATCGCGATGAATCGTTTGCCCAGCATTAATTAAAATATCTTTAAACTTTAAAAGTTTGTCAATTATACTGAAATAACTCTGTTACAAAATATCATGATCCTGTTTCAGGAAATGTCACTACTGAGCAAATGTCACTATGTCAGTTTCCTCTGTATATTAAACAGGATATGAAAGACTATTTAACAATTACACACTCCATCTCCACATTAAATGTCATTGCTTTTCAGTTAATGGAAACTCACAGTGCCAGTTTCTTGAAGATGTTTTGATGAATTGTTACAAATACTAAGAGACAATTGTTCTTACCTGGGCAAAAGCCATATTTGTGTCAGGAGTGTCAGCTCATGCATTTACAGAAATGAGGCCATTCTTCTAGTGCCTCCAGCAATAGATGACACTTGGAAACGCAAGCAGTAATGAAAGTCCAAAAACCTTGGAGGATTGTCAAAAGAACAACAGCAGAGGTGCCGCTTGCTGCATCCACCATCCATTCATTCCTCTGAAATTCTCGCCGTGTTTCATTGTGTCTCAGTGTTGTTCTCTTGTCCTTCACTTACTCTATTTCAATAGTATTGCATCTGTTTGTATTCAGTCTAAACCTTTAGCTGGTGTCTAACGGTGCTGCTCAGGAAGTTTATGAAGAGTGGTTCGGCTGTAATGGATAGCAGTTGCCAAGGCTGATGAAAAATGCATGCTGATTATTGTTAGACGGGGTCAGAGTTGAGCGACTATGGGTAAATTATACAGTGACCGATGGGTCTCAAAAACAAAACAAAGCCAGTGACTCAGCACATAACTACACAGGTTACTGTTCATAACGTCTGTGGGTAAAAAAAAAAATCATGTTAGCAATCATCTATACTCTTAATGCATTGGTTGTATCTTAGGGCTTTGCATATTTGTATACAAAGGCATAATGCAGATTTAAAACATGACGCATATGATGCAACCTCATATGGAAAATGTGTGCACATGAGTGTATGTGTTCGTGCGGTTTAAGGCTGTGAATCCTGTTTCACCCCAGGAGGGATTTTACCTGCCCGATCACATTACAGGATTCGACCGTGTAAGGTGCTGGAAGTCAACAGGAGACCAGCAATCTGTAATGGGAGCAGTTAGATTGAAAACAAGATTAAACTAACTCAGTTACGATGTCAGATTACACTAAAGGTCAAGGGAAGGCAAACAAGTGAGAAACAGGAGATTCAAACGTCCCCAGGACCCTTTAAAAGGGCCGTAGCAGATCTACATGTCATAAAACTAAAACTTAAAATTTTTGTTAATGAAAATAAAATTAATTTAGTAAAAACATGTATGTACACAATAATTAAAAGATTAATTTAAATGTTTAAGTATATAGTACTTAAAGACACCTAATATAAAGTGGGACCAAAAAATAATCGATACTTTAATCGATCATTTAATCGAAAAAAATCTTTAGATTAATCAATCATCAAAATAATCTTTGTTACAGCTCTAATTTAAAAAAAAAATGTATTTATTTTGTGGCGGGGCCAGCTCCAGAACACCGAAGGGACATGTGCGTTTGGCTCTTTTGACTGCCCATTTAGGCTTTCTCAAGCCAACATCAAAGTTTGTTTACAAACTTTAGCTTCTAGTTTAACTTGATGTACTAAAATACTACAAGTATATTAAAAAAAACACTACTAAATATGACAAAAACAACAAATTTACTAAAAAAATAAATAAAATAAAAAATGAAAAAATTCAAAATATTATTAAAACTACTATAATAATATCTCAATGAAAAAATAAAACTGCTACATATACTGTGAAAGATTTTTTTTTTTTTTTTTTTTTTTTACAGCAAAACCAGTCATTTGGTTTTTCATGACCATTTTCTACCTTCTGGCTCAGTTTAAACTTGAGCTTGCTCCAAAAGGTAGGTGGCATGATCATGCTGCCTTCTAAGACAGCTTATTTTTGGCCAACTTCAGCTAAAACAGATTTAATTTTTTATGAAATGAGCCCTTTAAGAGATGATGTGTGTATAATTGGTAGGTTTTTAAATATTTGTACATTATCATATGTTGTAGTGGACAAAAATCTCAGTGGACTCAATATTGTATATTTATATCATGTTATTTACAGCATACAATACAGATTCAGATCTTCTGCATGATGTTATGTTAGATCGCACATTCTCATAGATACAAATGTGTTTATTTCTTCTGGAGTAGGTGCATTAGTGAGCATTAGCATATTTTACATTAGCATCAGCTCAGATTCCACTGAAATATTTAATTTCAAAACATGTTTAAATATTTAACAATGATTAAACTGGTTGGAGTTTAAAAACAAACTGACATTATCTCAGTATCATTTGAAATCCAATGAACTGTAGCTTTAAATTGTGCATTTTGTGTTCATTTTCAGCATCATTTACCTACTCCATGGATAAAAAATATTATTTAAAGGGATATTTCATGCATAAATCAACATTCTGTCATCATTTGCTTGATCTAAGTGATCTAGAAGGGTTGTGAGTGACATTTAAGTCAGAGAAGTATTTGGGGGATTGATTGCGGAGAGCTTTATAAATAAATACTAAAATGTTCAAATCAATTCAGTATCAGACTGGCAACCAGTGTAGAGAATGTAGAATTGGGGTGAGAGATTTGGAGACTGAGGAGAGAGGTAGCCAGATATATAATGAGTTACAGTAGTCGAGTCATGTGGAAATAAAAGCGTGAATAACTGTTTCAAAGCTGTCAATGCTTAAAAGTGGTTTGAGTTTGGCCAACCGGTGTAGGTTGTAAAAGCTGGCGCTAACTATGCTATTGATTTGTTTGTCTAGTTTAAGACTACTGTCCTAAATTTTTAACGTTGGTGGTAAGGGTGCCTAAATATAATTTCCGTTAGAGACTTTATTTGGACAAAATTGCATAATTTGGGTTTTATCGTCATTCAGTAACATAAAACTATTTGTGATCCACAGTTTACATTCATCAAGACATGCCTCTAATCTCTTGAGCGCAGAGTTATCTTTATGTTTTATAGGTGTGTAGAGTTGGGTGTCATCCACGTAGCAGTGGTAGGACACACCAAATCTACTCACAATTGATCCTATGTATAATGAGAATAGAAGTGGTACCAGAATCGATCCCTTGGGTACGGCACAGAAGAGGTGAGTCGCCGAGGATGAATGAGCACCTAAACTAACTGAAAAACTTCTATTGGAAAGGAAAGACCGGAACCATTTGAATACTTTCCACAAATGGAGATGTTTAGGAGAATAATTGAGCTTCTGTTTTTGATATAATGGATGTGGACAGTGACATGTACTGCCAAAAAGAACACAAAAAACATTAAAGGATTAGTCCACTTTCAAATTAAATTTCCTGATAATTTACTCACCCCCATGTCATCCAAGATGTTTATGTCTTTCTTTCTTCAGTCGAAAAGAAATGAAGGTTTTTGAGGAAAACATTCCAGGATTTTTCTCCATATAGTGGACTTTAATGGCCTCCAATTTAGTTCAAACTTTAACCTGTGGAGGGCAGTAATACACTTAGCAGTGTCTACACTGTCGGAATTCAGAAGAGAGCTAGTTCAAGATGAGCAGTTATGGTTAAAACGTATACAATTTTTTATTTTTTTTAGAAAATGAGCAATGGTTTCTCTAAATAAAACCCTTATTTCTCGTCTGGGATTGCTGTAAACTGTAATTTTGACCTTCAACCATAATTTCTTTTCAACTGAAGAAAGAAAGACATGAACATCTTGGATGACATGGGGGTGAGTAAATTATCAGGAAATTTTAATTTGAAAGTGAACTAATCCTTTAAGTTATCATAAAAGAGTCTGTATCATGTCTTATTTCGCAGGTCTTCTGAAATCCTTTGTTTGAGGAACAGACCCAAATTTAATTTGCCTCCATGGATTGCATGATTATATTCAATTAAAAAAATCATGGCGTGATGTCAGCGTATCCCCATTGAGCACAACATCTTTGTTTGTGTTTCACAGAAGAAATAAAATAATATGCAAATGATGACAAAATGTTAACTTTTGTATGATATACTGCTATCAAAACACATCTTCTGGCAATTGCAACAGTTTCAGAGAATCAGTTCCACAAACAAAGACTCTTCGCCTTTTCAAATGGCTTGTCTTTTCTTAGCTGTCACTGTGTTTCTTGATCTGTGTTATCTTTACATACTGAGCTTCAAATGTTTCCCTTGTCTGTCACAAGCTTCTTTTGTTCAGTAAATTCCCCTGTTGTCGTGTGCTTTTGGTTCTTGTCAGCAGTGCAGGATTTTAATGAAGGCCTTGCGGAACTCGATGTTGAAGGTGGTGTAGATGACGGGGTTGACGGCGCTATTGAGGTAACCCAGCCATGTGACAGCGCTGTAGAGCGACGGTGAGATGCAGCAGCTGCCGCAGTGAGCTTTCAGCACGTGCGTCAGGAAGAAAGGAAGCCAGCATATTATGAAGACACCTGCAGAAAACACAAACATCAAGGAGAGATGAAAAACAATTGAAAACTACTTCAACAACTTAAGAGGCATTAGAAAGACTGAAATAAAAAAAATTATTTGTAAAACATACTCCAAGAAAAATCATTTCTTAGTGAACACTGAAAAAAAAAAAAGTTTTTTAATTTACTTTGAAACAATTTTGTGAAATATTGAAGTAGAAAGACTGAAATAGTCTTTTTTTTTTTTTTTGCAAAACATACTCCAATAATTTATGTTTTATTTACGACTTTGAAAAATAACTTTTTACAGTGTAAGAGTGAAAAGGTGCCTATAAAAAATACAAATAATTGTACCATGGTTCATCTGAAGTCTAATGACGCCTCTGAAAATATGAATATTAAAGGTGTACGTGATGAAGTGCTGTTGAAGAAATACTGAATATCAGCACTCTTTGAATGCCGCTCGTCCAATCAGATTAGAGGACTCCAACTATCTGTTGAATAATGAATATTTATAATGTCACATGTACTGCTGCTGCTTTAATGTCAAGACTAAAAGAACAAGGAGATATAAAATGACGTAGTACAGCAGCACTCATGTTCACCAGCGTGGGCAGCGACTACAAACCACCTGGAAATACTTCTTGACTCCAAATGAAGTCCATAGAAAGATGCTTCAATCTGAGAGAAAGAACAAGCCAGTTTTCTTTGCCAGCATGAGATATTTCAGTGTAGACATCCCTGCACTTGAAAGTGGACTCAAATCATGGCTATTATCATTAACTAAAATAAAAACTATTAAAAATATTTTAGTTAATTGAAATAAAGCTGAAATAAAATATAAATATAAATATTAGATGGAAAAACTTAAGCTAAATGAAATTTGGAAATGTTGCCTTCACACTGGAGTTGAAGCTTAAAAATTACTAACCGGAAATATATAAAAACTAAAATATGAGACATAAAAGGCAATAAAAAAAAAAAAACATGCCAAGTGTCCTGCTACCTGGAAGCTTATTTCTGCCACAAAAAAAAAAAAAAAAAATTAAAGGATAATTTCATTTTAAGACTTTTTAAGACTTAAAGACTTTTTGCTCTGTGAGAAAAAAAAAGTCAATTGCGAGAAATAAAGTCAGAATTGTGAGATATAAACTTGTAATTGTGAGGAAAAAAGTAAATTGCGAGACATAATGTTACGTGTGCTAGTAGTAGCAAAGCACGATGCAGATGAAGATGACGATTATAACAATACTTTAATATAACACAGGAGATTCCAACAGGGTAGATAACATACACACGTGTAGACATCAACGAGAACGGACAAGGAGCGAAGGAGAACACAGGCTATATATACACATGAGACTAACAAAGGGAGCTAAACAAGGTAATGGGATAATTAACGAGACACAGGTGGATCAAATGAACTGATGAAACAGACTGGGGAAAACTAGGTCACAGAAACACGACATGTAACATATCGCCCCCCTCCGGGTAGGCGCGGCCTCGCGTCGTATAGAGTCCAACTGAGGAGGGGAGGGCAGGGGCTCTGGAGGAGGGCGAAGGGCAGAAGAATAAAAAACAAGTCCACAGAAAACAACAAAAATAGTCCAAGGGGGAGTGGAGGGTGGGAGGAGCCAAGGGGAAGCCTGAAGCAGGAGGAGCCAGATGTTGGTTGAGAGATCAACCATGAAGAGGCCCCAGGGTGGAGTCGAGGACGGGAAACGCCATAGTGGAGAGCTGAGAGGTGCCACCCTGGGGACGGCCGATGGAGATGTCACCGATGATGGAAATTCAGGTGGAGCTGGAATGCCGGAGAGCCCAACCGACACTGCTGGATCTGGAGACCGAGCTGGAGCAGGGACGACGAGCATCCGAGGTGGAATCCGGGAACCCGAAGACTGAGATGGAGGCGGTGTGACTGAGGACGAAGGAGAAGACGAGGGGAAGGGGGAGCCAGGTGAAACCGCAGGTGCAGGCTGGATGATGTCTGACCAAGTCGGAGCCTGTGGGACGAGGGAGCCCGGTGGAGTCTTGAGGCTGATGGTTTCCGAGGGAGGGAGGAGCCACGGCGAAGGCGACACATCGACAGGCCGCGGTGGAGTGTTGGACTCGAAGGCTGGAGGCGGAGCCAGGAGATCCTCTGTCCAAGGTGACGCTGGTGGCCTGAAGCTTCGAGTCGGGTCCATCTGCTTACGTGATGGAGCTGGTGAGAGGCTGAAGGGTACCAGAGGAGGCAGAGATGAGTAGGTGGTTTGAGGAGGCGGGAGAGGGAGGTTGGGAGGGAACGCAGAGCTGGATGGAACCAGCGGGGAGACAGACAGTTCAGAGCTGGACGGGACCAGCGGGGACACAGACAGTTCTGAGCTGGACGGGACCAGCGGGAAAACAAGACATGGGGAATTTACCTCCTCAAACACCTCCAATAAATCCAGAAACGTCTCCGTGGTAATAGCCATCCCATCCACCGTGGTAAGGTTGTGGGCGGGGCTCTCTTCCCATCCCTCGAACTCCACTAACACTCCCTCGACAGCACACGATGTAGCGGGCTCACGCACCTGGTCAGACACACCTTGCGGTTCACACCCCAGGATGACGACTCCTTCCGTCCTCTCTTCAGGTTCGGCCTCGTTCGTCCCGGCAGGTTGAACTCCACGGTCTGTGGTGGGCTCTCTTTCTCCATCGTGCACGTAGTCGATGGCGGATGGCTGGTCTCTGGATGTGGAGTGGTGCTGGTGTCGTCCTCAGCAGGGCCGATGGTGAACGGAGAGTTGTTGTTTACCAGCACCCACTCCACGTATGCGGCGAAATCCTCCGTTGGACCGCCCGCTGGAATGCGTGCCTTGGACCGTTCGCTCAGGCCGGTGTGATAGTAAATACAGAGCGAGCGGTCCGGAAAGTGAGTAAGGCACGCAAGCTGGAGAAAGTCACTGGTGTGTTGTTCCAGCGAGCGATCTTCCTGCTTCAGGCAAAGGAGCTGGACAGCGGGTAGAGTCATTGGGAAAAAACACAAATAAAAACTGAAGAAAAACGCCGCAAAAAAAAAACTGTTTTGGTCCGTTCTTCTGTTACGTGTAGTAGTAGCAAAGCACGATGCAGATGAAGATGACGATTATAACAATACTTTAATATAACACAGGAGATTCCAACAGGGTAGATAACATACACACGTGTAGACATCAACAAGAACGGACAAGGAGTGAAGGAGAACACAGGCTATATATACACATGAGACTAACAAAGGGAGCTAAACAAGGTAATGGGATAATTAACAAGACACAGGTGGATCAAATGAACTGAGGAAACAGACTGGAGAAAACTAGGTCACAGAAACATGACATGTAACACAATGGGCCCTATTTTAACGATCTAAACGCAAAGTGTAAAGCGCACGGCGCAGGTGCACTCAGGGCGTGTCCAAATCCACTTTTGCTATTTTAACGACAGAAAAACGGTCCGTGCGCAGGGGTGCATTTTTGAAATGGGTTGTCCCTATTCTCTTAATGAGTAATGGGCGTAACGTTCAATAAACCAATCAGAGTGTCATCTCCCATTCCCTTTAAGAATGGCGCTCGCGCCATGGCGGATTGCTATTTACATGGCGGAATTTGTTGGCGGAAAAGCTGAACGCTTTTCAAGCGAAGAAACCGATCTGCTCGTGCGCGAAGTTAAAGCGGGCTTGCAAATGCAGGCTTTCAAATAGCTCCGCGCGATGAGTCAGTTAATATATATGTGTGTGTATTGGCACGATTGTTCAATTAATTAGCCAATTTCGTTCATCATTATAAGTAGTAATAGGCTGAATTGAAAATAGTTAGCCTAATTCTAATACACGCAATGACTATTCATCATTACATTTTTATATTTATGTAGCCTACACAATAATATTCTTTTACACTGTAATCCTTTTGTTTTTAATATTTGGCATGTTTGTGTGATGCGCATCCCTGTGTGTAATAAGCAAAGTCAACACGCACTGTGGACGCGCCCAGAGGCGCAGTTTCTACCAACGCGCTCTAACAAAAAAATATTGCGCCATTGACTTTAGACTTTAGACCAGGTTTGAGTTGGTCTATGGCGCAGTCTATTTTCAGCTCCTTAAAATAGCAATGCGCCTGAACACACCTCTTTTTTAGACCAGCACGCCCATGGGCGCACTAACTGGCGCAAATGCATTTACTAATTTAAGGACAAACACACTTGCGCTGCGCCTTGCGTCGCATTGCGCCGGGTGTATTATAGTGAGATATGTATTATATCTCACATTTCTGACTTTACAGCGTGTTATAAATTCAGAATTGGGAGATATAAACTTGCAATTCTGAGAAAAAAAATCTGAATTTCAAGATATAAACTTGCAATTGTGTTTTATGTTTATATCTCACAATTCTGACTTTATAACACGCAATTGCAACTTTGTATCAAGCAATTATATCTTCTTACCTAAAACGATGGCGAGCATCTGTGTCGCCTTTCTTTCCTTCTGCTGCGACAGTCTTCCTCTCACTCTCTCCTTCGCCGCAGCTCCTTTCTCTCTGTCTGCGTTTCTCTCCCTCCATCCGTGGAGGCCGTTCATGCTTTCCTGAAGGGCGACCCTGCGCAGGCCGGGGGCCGAGAGCGTGGAGCAGGGCCGCACGGGACTGGGCGCAACAGACACCGACAGGGAGATTTTAGCATGTCCAGGCTGCTGCGATTGCTGTGGAGGCTGCTCTCTGTCCTGACTCAGAAAACACATGGGTTCCACGTCCAGAGGATGAACCACGGCCTCTTTCACCAGCGTCTGTCACAGAGAACATGATTCACGGCTGATTCACACAGACATTCACGCTTGGGAAGTGACTGAACGTGAGAGGGACAGTATGAATAGTCAACAGTGCTTTACCACTTTCTTGCGTTGCGGAGCGGCTGGAGGAGGCTTTACTATTAAAGTACACAATTTCACATCTTCAGGATGAGTACACTTATTCTGACAAAAAGAGAGAGAAAACATTGAAACAATGTGACAGATTGCTGTCACTAGTTCATCATTGTAATTATAATCAAAAGGCAAGTTATATCTGAATATTAATAAGATAATGTGTGATTCCCAGCACACCTTGCGAGATCTCTGTCCATCTCTGGGCTCTGGATGGAGGCCGTGTCTGCGTGAAGGTGCGGTGCGTCTGCCCCGTCTGCGCAGGACCACGCAGATCTGCACATACACCATCAGGGTCACAATGAAGGGCACGTAAAAGGAAGCAACAGAGGAGTAGACCACGAAAGCAGGGTCGGCAAAGCTACAGTCCCTCCCTTCTTGACTGGCTGATATGAAAGACAGAAAGGAGAAGAGTAAATCTCATGCAAGCATGCAATTCACACCAAAATCGAAAGAAAACAAATAAGAAATCATATTTTGCACATTGAAATTATTCTAATCAATAACATCAAGTAAATATTGTACTTTGTCCAATTTCAATGAACATTCTGCTTAGACAGTCCTATTTTGCATTTAATAGAATAAAGAAAGAAAGTCACACACGTTTGGAATCACATGAAGGCAAGTAAACATGACAGAATGTTTATTTCTGAATGAATAACTTCTTTAGGAATGTTAAAGAGGTCATATTATGCTCTTTTACAAAGTCTTGATTTTGTTGTTGGGCTCTACTATACTAGGTTTTTATGCTTGAAATGTTCAAAAAAACATTTTTTTCACATATTTGTCATTTTTGCAGCTCCTCTCTTCACAGTCTGTCAGGAATGCTCTGTTTAGTTCCTGTCTCTATGAAGCCCCTCCTTCTGAAAAGCTCAATGTGCTGTGATTGGTTGACTGGACCAGTGTGTTATGACTGGTCAAGCGTGTTTGGGAAATGTCCCGCCCCTTACCATAATTGCAAATTTCAACACACTACTAACTCAAATCAACCAGGCCCCGTCCCTTTATTTTGCGTATGCCTTGGGTGGCAATTATTTAAATGAGGAATATTGTGACGTGTTTGTTCCCGGAAGAAAATCAGATATTGGATTGATTTCAAGGCCCTATTAATAATTTTTTAAATTTTAACTGGTCTCACTCCCTATCATCTGTCAGATCTTGTTGGCAAAACTCAAAAAATTCGAGACAATCAGTTGCTTTAAAAATTTTAATTTAAGAAATTCAAGGTTTAAGTAAGCAGAACTGGCAGATTTTTATTTTCTACTCATACATTTTAATTGTTCTTAACTTTAAATGTTTGAGTACACTAATTTATACATTTAATCATATAATCTCAATGTAAACATTTTTATTAGTGTAAACTTAGCTAGCTATAACAAGCTAATTCAAAAAAATGCTAATTTGCTAACATGTTAACAATAGCATGGCATAGCACTTGCTAAATGAGTACAGCGATATAAAGTATTCAACATACTTGGTCTCAAACCAAGCCGCATGCACCACTCGTCACCATGAAACAGAAAACTCTCATTAAACATTAAACAGAAACTCTTCTAAATTAGCATAACAAAACATTAATCACTACTAAATCTCCCACTTAACATTAATCTCGCACAAAAAAAGTTGTTTACTCTCCCTTTCGAGTGCTATGGGCAAAACATGCTGGAAAATAGAAATCCCAGCCTCGTTTCAGTTAAACTTAAGTTCATCTAAATTAAAAGAAATAAATTCATAAAACTCAAAACAATGAAACAGTTCAGTTTACTTAAAAGTCAGTTCTGTTAACTTGAAAGAAAAATAAAGTGCTAAATATACATAAAAGTTAATTTGACTGAACTTTGAATTTTGACCATTAGGGTTTACAGTGTTCGACACCAGCTAGTAAAGAATTTGAGATCTACCGATA
This sequence comes from Ancherythroculter nigrocauda, assembly GCA_036281575.1. NCBI lineage: Eukaryota > Metazoa > Chordata > Actinopteri > Cypriniformes > Xenocyprididae > Ancherythroculter > Ancherythroculter nigrocauda. Next base: position 39,338,292 of record VTFQ01000010.1, read on the forward strand.
AACCTTTGCTTCAGGTACTGGTCTTGACTCAAGTGAAAAGCCGATTGTGCCTTTTCAATAGCTGGACCCTAGGTTATGGAATAATTTACTGCTCTCCATCCACTCTGCCCCACTTTCAACACTTTCAACATGGCTTTGAAGAAGCACTTTTACATCTTGGCTTTTGAGTCTGACCCTGGAGAAAACTAAATATTAGTTTTTATTATTTAGGTTTCTTGATTGCTTTGTACAGCACTTTGGGCTGCACTCATGGCAGTCACTCATAAAAATGATTAATTTGATGCTGTTCACTTTATTTAAACAACTTATTTTGATTCAACACCATTGTAATAGGTTTCTGGTTCAAATTTAATTGCTTCATGTTAAATTGACTTGAAACGATTACTTTTTGACTTAACTTGATGTTTTACTATTAAATTAACATGTTTCAATCAAGTAAACTCAACCAGGACTCAATCAAACAGGACTTTCACTTCTCATCATGCTTTGCAAAGGGGCTGATCTGAGAGAGTAAATGTTGAAATAAAGTGTTATTTTAAGCTGTTTTTAGCAAGATGAGAAAATGGAGAGACTTTTTAATGTTTACTTTCTATTATGTTGGTATTTAAAAGTTCCTGTTATGTTAATAGTTTTGGGGTTACCATTGTGGTGAAGTGTTGAGCTTGTGCTTGGGTTGAGGACCTGCTAACAAGAATTAAAGTTCTTTTAATAATAAAAAATAACCGCTTTGGGCATGCAATGGATGTAACAAAACTGTTTTCTGGCTAACACCTAACAATATAAGTTTTAACAGAGTAAAGATTTTGTGAAGATTGTGAATATTGTTCTTGAATGCATTCACTAAATAAACTGATCAATTAAACTGGATTATTTATTTTAATTTTTGTTTGATATTAATTTTAGTATAATTGAACTTAATAGTTTTGGACAAATTAAGAATGTTAACCTGACTCAACTAAATGGCATTGAATTGGCCTTATATAATAAACTTAAGTTTACTGAAATAAATAATGTTAATTAAATGCAACATAACCCAGTTATGTGGAACCTGTTGACATAAAAAAGTTAAGTAAATCCAACGTATCATTAAATGTGCTTTATAAGAAAATAAACTAAACTAAAACTCAAGACTATAATGGAGGCGCTTCAGGGAGTTCAGAAACAGTGCGCACTGATATAGAGAATAACTCCCGCTGGAGTGACCTTGCGCTTTGTAACTTTGCAGAACTTTTTCATGATCAAACAGCAACATTATACAATAAAATTTTTTTAAAAAGCATAATAGGTCCTTTTTAAAGAAACTTTTAAACCTTGACTCAATGGTTCCTGCAAACAACATTTCACAGCGCTCGCTGTGGAAACATCATGCTTGATGAACACTGTTTTTATTGTTTAAGCTCCTCATCCACAATCTGAAGGACCCTATGCAAACACAAATGCCACTTGAGCTGAAGAGGGTCTTGCTTACTGAAATTCAGGTGGTTTTGACACGTGAAGCATATATGTATATATATATATATATATATATATATATATATATATACACACGAGTAAGTGACAAATGCTGGATAAGTGGAGGCTCCTCAGTACTGAATACTTCTCAATACTGAGGTCAACTAGTTAAAGTTCTGCTTTATTTCCTTGAACAGTTGAGCTGGAGGGTAGACCAAGGTTATTTTAGTATCATTGTATAGTATTATAGTTTTTGTTAATATTTTGAATTACATTTCATTTTTATATTTTAATTTTAGTTAAAGTTTTAGTAATTTTGTTGTGTGCTTGTCTTTATTATTAGTTTTTTATGGCTTTATTGTTTTTATTAAGTTTTAGTTTATTTTGGTTTTAGTTATTTTAGTAGCCTACTTAAAGCTGCAGTCCGTAAGTCTTTGTTGCCATCTCTGTTTTAAACCTGCAATTGCAGTTATGTGCGGAATTATCATCTGTATGTGGGTTGTGGATTGTGCATCGGTACGGAATTTTCACCGGGAAATGTCAACTGAACAAGTAAGTAACAAATCTGCCACTTTTGTTCTGACAAACTGAGGAAAAAAGCTTTACAATAAATTGCGCTGCCAATAATGATTAAGGGTGCGTTCACACTTGTAGTTCGGTTCGTTTGGTTCATTTGGTCCGGACCAAAGAAGAAAAAAAAAATGTAGTTCTGGTCCGGTTAGCGTTCAGATTGGCAATTTTATCACCGAACCTTAAAGCATAGGGATACATTCACAACGTGATTGGTCAGATTTTATGACGTGTTGCCTATTTTGAGACGGAACTTACCGAACATTCAAAACAATGCTGTTTGCTGAGGTAAATGTGCTTGTTGTGTGTGCGTAGCCTGCATGTGATGGTATTTTGGCCAGCTGGGAACTCGTGAAGAGCTTATAAAATGTGTAAAGTAGTCAAAACACCGGCGGGAATCCATCCGTCACACACACAAATCATCTGCTGCGTGAAGACGCGGGTCTGATGCCTGTGATGGGCAAACTCGCTTCTATGACGAGAAAAACCGACATGCGTGAGGATTCTGTCCTTTTTAGGGTCTCATCTTCCTGTTTTTGGTTCGGTTACATGTCTTTGGTCCGTGTTGCGTTCATATATCATTCGAACCGCACCAGAGTTCGTTTGGAAGCGGACCGAGACCCATCTTTTCAGTGGTCTCGGTCCGCTTGTTTGGTGCGCACCAGGGTTCGGATGGCAGCGTTCACATATGTTCAAATGAACCGCACTAACTGAGCAATCGCACCAGGGTTCGTTTTAATCGAACCAAACAACAAGTGTGAACGCACCCTAAATCTAACGATGGCTTAGCTTGGATCAAACCATGCAAATTATTATTGTTTTACTTTGTTCTCAAATTGTTAACAACATTATCATTGCGTGACTATGTGTATTTAGTGTGTATTACCTGTAGATTTCAATTTCTGTAGCCACTCCGCAGTCCGAAGTCTTTTGCTTTTGACTACAGGTGAATCTCCAGCTGTCACTGATGATTGTCATTTGGACCTTTCTGGATTACAATCCGCCATCAAAATGATAAGATTATTCCAGCTGCTGTGAGAAGAGGCTATAAATGATCTGCAGCATCCTCACATGCGATATAGCCTACTAGCTGGGACTCCTTTTTTATGTAAACAGACGTGACGTAATGATGCAAAGATAAATGGCTGCATGCTCAAATTTCACGCGGAAACACACCAGTACCGTGCGATTAGAAAACATTATTACAAGCTTACCGTTGTGAATCGGGCTAAGGTAAGGAGATAGTTTTGAACACTGGCTGGTTATGCACTTGCTCAAAAATTGATTTTGGATAATTTTTAACCAAAAAAAGTTACGGACTGCAGCTCTAAACTAAAGGAAAATGAGAAATTTTGTCTTTGTTACGGTAAAACTGATGCCATCGCTACTGTTCGTATCACTGTGTATCAAACGCAGAGGAAGCCTCCAGAGCTGAAATCCATATATGGTTATGGGCATTTCGTTCCTGACACACGCTATAAGTTGTAGACCAATCACAACAGACTAGGCCCATCTGACCAATCAGAGAAGAGTAGGCTCTCGGAAATGAGGGGTTTAGAAAGACTGGATCCTTGTTCGAACCGTTTTAGACACTGTGAGAAAGGAGGTGATGTGCAATGTATATTACCAATGAAACAAAATCTAGAGCAAACTGAGACTTTTGCATTGCCATGCAATCTAGAAAAAAAAAGAAAAAAAGACTAACAATAAATGCATAATTAATTCAAAGCTCCTGTGACCTATCCGTAATGATTCCCACTGAGATAAAAAGAAATATTGCCCGGAGGATGTGTTCTCTGGAGGGATATTGGGATTTGCTTATTCCCAAATCCTTATCACATCATATCATATACACAGTCACATGACTGTGCATGATAGCTGATCTTTAGAGCTTTAACACAAAGGAAATCACACATAGTGCCCAGAGTGCAGACATGATAATTATGCACGGAGGGAAACCTCATTACAAGTGCATGAATCCAGCCACGTCCCTTTGGATGGAAATCAGCACAAAAGTTCACTCTGCTGTTTCAACCAATGAAGTTCATAAAAACTCAGATAGAGGTCAGGCTCATAGGACGGAATTAGAGAGCTGGAGGAAGAGAAATTTTATATTAAGCTCGACAGGTTTTGAGCAGCGATGACTCTGTCCTGTTTCACTGTTTTAGAAGAACTTCAGCTCTTCATTCAGGGTGCATTTTCATCAAATCAGCACAACTGACATGGTGACACTGAACACTAAAACACAGGTTCATTTTTTCAACACAAATGCTGGATTGAGAATGTTGGGTAAAGATGCTTGGTTGATTTGACACAATTAGGGTTGATAAACGTTTAATCTATAATTTTGAAACAGAGAGAGTGAAGTCCTGTCGATTCGCTATAATATAGTTTATTCATGATTTTCAGTGTTTATTACAGGCTTTCATTCTGTGTTCATTGGCATCACTCAGCCTGATGGTTTAGTCGCAGTGTTACTAGTGTTCCTTGGCGGTAGAAAAAAATGAATGAAATAACTGGTCAAACCTGTTCTTAAATTTAAGTTATTCAATATTAAACTTTTGCTTCAGTGTTACTTTAACACCATATAGAGCGGGACCATATGTAATCTGAGCAGAGTTGGTTTAACTCTGGGGATTTTGCTGTGTACAGTAATCCTTCTGCGAGTGATTTTTAATTTTAACCCAGCAATATAGTAATAGCTACGGTCCCACTTTATATTAAGTGGCCTTAACTATTATGTACTTACATCAAAAAATAAGTACAATGTACTTACTGGGTTCAAATTGAATTGCAAAACACTTTTGCTGCTATTGAGGTGGATATGGGTAAGGTTAGGGAAAGCTTTGGTGGTATGGGTAGGTTTAAGGGTAGGGGTAAGGGTTAAGGGATGGGTCAACAGTGTAATTATAATGTAATTACAGAAATTAATTACAGATATAATTACATGCAGGTGTTTTTAAACTATAAATACAATGTAAAAACATGTTTGTACACAATAAGTGCATTGTATCAAATGATTAATTTAAATGTAAGTACATAGTAGTTAAGGCCACTTAATATAAAGTGGGACCATAGCTACAACTATAGTAATAACTATATTAACAAAAGTTGAGTTAAATAAAACAGCCCAGCATGTTAGGTCAAATATTTAACCCAAAACAACCAGCGCTGAGTTTGCTAAAATGACAAATCCAAAAAATTGGGATGTTTTAAGCCAAAGTGAACTCTTGCTGTATGTCAAAGAACTGCATGAACTGCATTCTTCTTTTGAGTTTCATAGAAGATCATATGGGTTTGGAATGATTTTAAGGACATTCTTTTGATGTTGAGTGTAAAAGAAAACATGTTTCCTCATAAACTAGTTATGATGTCCAGATGAGAGTTTTGTACCTGTGTTGTTGAGGCCAAACAACAGCGGGCAAGAAATAGGCAAATGACAGGAACCAGACGACAGCGATCATCAGAGCGACCCGTCTTCTGGAGCTGTAGCGTGTGTTGTACAGTAACGGCATGGCCACAGCCGTGTACCTGCACATCAACACATGACACGTTTAGATGAATGTGCAACACATGCTGCTGTTGAAGTAAAATGCAGAAGTGCTTTCAAACTACAGTGTACCAAATAAAAAAATGACAATAGTTCCTTTTATGCAACATTGCAGGCAGTAGCATTCTACATTGCTGTCATATGTGAGTGAAGTATTTTTCAGTTGGATTTATATCTATATATTATGAAATCACAATTATGACAATACAAATTACTTTTTGTCAAAGTTTAGCACTTTTTTGTACTGAATTTTTTTTTTACTAATTCAATTTTCATTTTTTTTTTTTTTTTTTTCATTATTAAAAAAATTCAATTTTTCAATAATTTTGATTTTGAGGATGAATTTTGTCCATTTTCTAAGCGGGGTCTCATCATATTATAATAATATCGAAAAACTGATTTTTTTCAGTACAGAAAAATGCTAAACTTTGACAAAAAGTAACTTTTATTGTTATAATTGTGATTTTTACTTTTAAAACTGCATTTTCCAAAAGATCTTACACTAAAAAATCTTACACTAAACCATGTCAAATTATCCATGTTATCCCCATGAATGAAAGTTAGAAATGTGGGTCTTTTATAAAGTGAATTTCACATAAAAAGCTGTTTTTGTATAAAAACCTATTAAATTTTTTTTTTTTTTTTTATTTATTTATATAAATTTAAAAGATATGATAAATCCTCCTAAAACCAACTGCACAAATGTTGAGTAAAAACATTAATAAACAGAGTAAAATTACATTTGTTTTTAAAAAAACAATTATTTTGTTACAAAATTACATTTTGTTGCCTGGGGTCTCTGGAGACCCCAAAGACCCTAAGTGTACACCCCAAATGAAGACCGCACAAGGGTTAACAGATAAGCATATTTACAGTACAAACCTTGTCAGTGAACTATAAGGGCAAGAAAACAAACAAAGCAATACAAAAAACAAAATAATTGTTCATTAATCGTAATTGAGGTAAATTGTTCAATTAATCGAGATTTTGATTTTAGGTCATATAATCCAGCCCTATGCATGATACACATGCTATATATTGCAATAGTAAGAATAGGCAGTATGTTATTCTCAACACAGCGACAGCGCTTCTATTGCATTTGTCAAACTGTAAACATCAATAACATTGATCAGAATGAAGATAACACACAAAGGGTCATTCATCTCGGAGTGGAGGGGCATTTCATTTTAAGTGGGGTTATTTGAGAGATAACGACCAGAGCATATCTCTGAAAGTCTGCTGAACACTTTAGAGAAAAATGTCTTTTAACAACACGATCAGATTCATTTATTGAAAAGTACGAGTTCTAAAGGTTGTGCATACTGTAGCAGGAATAACAGTCTTTCAGAAACAAATTTAAAGCGCTACTTTTTTGAGTACCAACAGCAGCACTGTCCTCTCTATTTACGACTTTTCATGTAGAAATACTGTGATTAGTCAAAAACAATATAAATAAAAACTCAATTTCAGATCAAATGAGAAAATAATTAGAATTTGAATAAGATGAGACAGTTTCTCTTTACCGTGTTTTCAGGTACAATTATGATTTACTCTTATATAACACCAAAAAACACCCATAATGCTGAGAAGTGAACCACATTACCTGCAGCTCGTTTCTATAGGCCTATAAGTTATTCATGCATGTCGACTTTAATGCGTACTTCCAATTTTCCAGCACATTTTAAGCGCTGCTTTAATGAGGAGCAGCATTCACTAAAATTCCCCGCAAGGGGAAAAAGTGCCTCTAACACACTGCAGGATTTATAATTCATAATCTCTTCTGCCTCGCCGGCATGTAATTGCCTGGAGTGCGTTTAAACCAAAGATAAATTCAGGTCAAGCAAAGCTCCAAACAAACGTTGAGGCAAAACAGATTAGGAAATTGCTACAATTTTAATCAGAATCATTCTTATTTTTATTCTGAAAAAGGAACATTCATTCATGCATAGCTTTGGCTGTTAGTCAATGAGTCAGCTGGGATGCAAAATGGGATAATGAATGGATGGGTCACCTATCGATGCTGATGGCACATAAGTTGAGGATGCTGGCGGTGCACATCATGACGTCCAGCGTGAGCAGAATGTCACAGTGGATCCGACTGAATCTCCATTCACCCACAACCTACACAAACACATCAAACATCAGTGCTTGTGTGCTTTTTGAAATATCAGCATAAAATCTGCATATGCCACTTAGAATGCAGGAGACCATCTATAAAACGTGTAAAGTGACCAATCACATGTTGTTTTGTTCTTATATAGGGTCCTATGATATCAGAGATATGGAAAATGCAAACGAATCATGAAATCGAGTTATAAAAACTGCTTCACTACAATCGGTTAAAATTAAAGTTTGGTTAAACTTGAAGAAATTGTGACAGAAATATATTACTATTGTACAGTAGAATGTACTTAAAGTAATGATAATAAAAACTAAGTTTTAATTTTAACAGTAAACCTCCATGTTGTGCAGCACTTTGTTTGCCAGAAAATAAAAGGATTTTTTTTATTATTATTTTAATTTTATTACATTTTAAAACTTTAATTAAAGGTGCAATGTGTAAATTTTGGCGGCATCTAGAGGTGAGGTTGCAAACTCCAACTAACAGCGCAGACCTGCTGTCTGGCCGACACACAAGACAAAGATGTCATCGTCTGAGAAAGCAGAGAAGCAATGAGGTTTCTTCTTATCTCTAACAAAGAATGGTCTCTGCTTCTAATAAACCAGACAACTACTACTACTACTTTGTGCGTATTCAACATAGTGACGATGCAAGCTGCCTCTAAAAACACGAACGATTTAGAAGAACAACAACAATATAGTGACTAAACGCTCTCTGTAGAGTCATAGGACTCTATTATTGTAAAAAAGAAAAAAAGAAAAAAGGAATACATTATTAAATTGTTGTTTTTTAAGTTTTAATTATTAATAGTTTTAGGAATTAAATTGATTAGACATGCTTTTTGATTATTACAATCTAATTAAACCATTAAAATGGAATCCAGAATTATTTAAATGGAAAAAAATGAATTTTGGAAAAAAATAAAATGGAATTAGGGCCCTGAAAATATAGTTTTTGTTAACGTTTTAACTAAAATGTATGGAGCCTCGCACACGATTTACTAATTCGTTCCCTCGATTTACTAAATCATGTGCACGATTTACTATTTTGTTCCCTCGATTTACTAAATTGTGCGCATGATTTACTTATTCGTTCCCTCGATTTACTAAATCATGTTCACGATTTACTATTTTGTTCCCTCAATTTACTAAATTGTGTGCATGATTTACTTATTTGTCCCCTCGATTTGCAAAATCATGCGCACGATTAAATAATTTGTTCCCTTGATTTATAAATCGTGTGCACAATTTATTATTTCCTTCCCTCAATATACTAAATCATGCTGAAGATTTACTTATTTGTTCCCTCGATTTACTAAATCATGTGCATGATTTACTATTTAGTTCCCTCGATTTACTAAATCGTGCACACAATTTACTTATTTGTTCCCTCGATTTACTAATTTGTGCGCAAGATTTACTTATTCCCTCGATTTACTAAATCGGGTGCATGATTTACTATTTTGTTCCCTCAATTTACTAAATCGTGCACACTATTTATTATTTTATTCCCTTGATTTACTAAATTGTGCACATGATTTAGCCTACTATTTTTTTCCTGCATGTCATGTACGGGTCTCTGTACAAATGTAATCCAGAAAAACAAAATTTGGGAAAAATTTAAACAGATTTCAGAGGGCTCTTCTTATGTGCTTATCAGGGTGGCAACTACTGTACATTTAATTACCAAGTAAACTGACCAATTAGTACATCTACTAACCTCCAGATAGACGCCCCAGGGCATCACCAGTGTGGCCAAGAGCAAGTCCGACACGGCCAGAGACACAATGAGGTAATTGGTGGTAGTCTGCAGCGCTTTCTCTCGTGACACGGCCACACACACCAACACGTTACCGAACACCACGCAAAAAATCAGCAACACCAATAACACAGCGTAGAAGTTATATGGCGGTGAGGAGGGAGATGGAGCCATGGAGCAGTTTGACTGCGGGAGAAACGAGGATAGGGATGGAGGGAGGGAGGAAAACGCCATGGAGGAAAGAGATGGAGATGAATTCGGGGTTGGGGAGGCAATGGAGTCGTTGTCTTCCGTTACGTCGAGAAGAGGCATTATGCAGCTTCTCTGGGCACCTGGAAAGACATGAATGACATAAAAATAATTCAAGGAATAGTTCAGCCAAAAATTACAATTCTGTAATTATTAACTCATTAACAATTTTGCAATGTTCCTCAACCTGATATTTCCCATGAGCACAGGTGTAACAGGTTTATCACATCAGCACCTTTTAAATGAGCTGTTAGCGAAACACATTTGATCCACTTCATTATTAATATAAACCAAGAATGATAAAGATAACTATAATGATAACTATACAAACGATAACGGTCTGTTTTTTTTAAGCTCGAGTGCTGCGGCTTCAAAGTGTGAACAACATGTTTTTGCTGTTCTTGTTGCATTTACGGCTTTAACCAGCAGATGTCCTCAGCATGCTATGTTTGAGTGAATCTAGCTAGTGTAATCGATCTAATCTAACAGTGAATTTAGCTGACGAAGGTAATATAGTGGAATAAAAACAACGCCTAGTCTTTTTCACTGCAACTTCAAAGGAAGCAAGACAATGTTGTCGAAATTAGCGCTGGATACCTGAGGTAATTTTGTGTTACTTTGTTTGCTAGCCTGGCTTAATGATCACATCATTAATACTTCTCAACATTTATTTGTAGGGTATGACCGATTGTTTTCCATATATCCATTTTCTTTAAAGTGTCCTTGAAAAGGGGGTTTGACTTGTCAAACAGTGGTGGATGTTTCTGGACCTCAGCGATGAACTTCTCCGCAATGAACTTCTCCGCAATGTCGTCTGCCATTTTAAATGCGCGAGCTGGATTCTGATTGGCTGTCAGTGTTTTATCATTCAACAGCTGGAAAAACATTGTTCAGAAAGTGATCCCAATGATATCGTTCCTCTATATCGTTATCGTTATAGCTGTGGTGTGGACTCTGCTATTATTTTATATTTAGAACGATTTTTAAAACTATATCTTTATCGTTATAGTTATCGTTCTTGGTGTGAACGGGCTTTAAGAAAACAAAACATAAAAGGTACTGGAATTGTACTGCCAAAAAGTTTAGGGACATTTGCTTCAACTTCAGCTTCAACATCACAATGCAATGCATAATTAAAAATACCAAAATACCTATGAAAATCAATACAAACTTATCATCACAGTACATTGTGCTCTATTTTTAATGAGTTTTCTAAGAGTGAACAATATTATTAGTTTATTTTATATTAAGGAACTGGTTAATTGTAGTCAACAGCATTAAAAAATGCTTACTATTATCAGTGATTAAATGCCTATTGAATAGCATGTCATTGAATCAATACCAAACAAAAACAAGCTGCAACTGTTTATTTAAAGCATGAATTTTGAATGCAATTTCTGCTAAATCCTGTTCCCAGCTGCACACACATGCATGGTCAGGCCTTCAGCGCATTAAAATGTAACTTCTCATTACTTGTCATTTTGCAAGCACTTCAGTGAAAGTGGCGCCCAACGCGGGGACTAATTGCATCGGCGGTCTGCTCTGTGGCATCAAGGGCTTTGCTCAAGGGAACAAGTGTAAAGCTACAGTGAGGCACGACTGCAGCTACATCCAGAACAGTCACGCATGAGTCACGTAACGGCAGGTTTTTAATTTAATAGACTATTGAAACTATCGAACAAAAACAGAGTTGCCTTGAAAGCACTTGATCGCATTTGAAGGTTGTTCAGCTCAAAGTAAAAACTAAAGTGTAAAAAAATTTCAAAGTAACAGTTCTTATCTGCTTCGAAAACAGTACAACATACTGCAACAATGCTCTAAAACAAGCCTGAATTTTAAGCTTCACAATCACATTAAATTAACACAGTTAAGAAAATCTATGAAAAAGAGGAAAAGCAATTAGTAATGATCAGCTGTGCTCCACTGATCGGTTTTGAAGCAGTGTAGATCAATGGACACAGTCACAACACCAAGTCAACACTAAGCTATGCATCCATCCTTCATAAACATAATCCATACAGCTCCAGGGGGTTAATAAAGGCCTTCTGAAGTGAAGTGATGAGTTAGAAGTCTAAAATGAGAAATTTTAAAGAGAAATGTTGGAAGATGTCTTTGTGAGAAAAATATCCATATTTAAAACTTTATTATAATAACTATCTTCTGGCAGATGGCGTACTCATTGATTTGCGGCAGAAGAGTAACCCTGACTCAATGCATGATGTATTGATGAAAGTGGAAGTGCAGAGGATAGAGCAAAACAAAACACCGGTTATGAGTTAGAAGTCTAAAATGAGAAATTTTAAAGAGAAATGTTGGAAGATTTCGATATAAGAGAAGAGGAGCTTCAGTTTGTTTGCCCAGCTATATTTGTTTGAACATAGTTTATGTAAACAACAGTTTACATAAAGTCATTAACGATATAAAATGCTGGGTTAAAAACAACACAATTTGGGTTGAAAATGGACAAACTCAGCAAATGGGTAGTTTTAACCAAGCAATAGACCAATTTGGTGTTTGCAAACAGCGATGATGTTTTTTGTGGGCGGAGCCTACCTGGTTGCAGAAAATGACATTTGAGCAGTAGCAGTCTATGGAAGCCACAAAATAAAAGAATAAAAAAAAGCTAATTTCGAGTTTATATCTCCCAATTCTGACTTTTATTTCTCGCAAATCTGAGTTTATATCTCACATTTCTTACAAAGAAAACAGAATTGTGAGATATACTTGTTATTCTGTCTTTTCTGAATTGCAAGTTTATCCCGCAATTCTGACCTTTTTCCCCTCAGAATTGTGAAATAAACTCACAATTGCGAGTTATAAAGTCCGAACTGGGAGTAATAAACACGCAAATGCAAGAAAAAAAGTCAGAATTGTGAAATAAAAATTTTATAGGCTATGTTTAAAAGTTATCTATGTAAAATGTTATAGGTTTAAATATTATTTCATGCTGTAACTGCTATGTATGTATGTCCTCTGAACTGCATATGTGAATATTATGTAGACTTACTGTTTACATCAAATTCCTGCTTAAATACTAGACTAATCCTTGCAGGTGTCTCCGTTTAGCTTCAAAGGACGTTTTCAACGATGGTTTTCTTTAAAAATGAAGACTAAATTTTTTTGGCATTCCGATTCCAACATCCAGAGGCACAACAAATCATTTTTCTCTTATTCTGTGGATTTTGCACATTTTCTTCCAATTGCTACCGCTATTTTTCTGCAACCACTATGCGCACGCAGCTGCAAGTGACGTAATTGTGACGTCTGCTCCAAAGGGGTCTACTGGTTTGTTTTAACCCAGCGAATGGGTTGTTTTAACCCAGCAGTTGGGTTAAATGTTTGCCCAACCTGCTGGTTCATTTTATTTAACTCAACTATTGTAACAAATGATGGTACATTGTAAAAAGTCATTCTGTGGGTTTGTAGATTTCATGGAATTAAAGTGCAAAAAAATGCAGTTAACCGTTAAAACGTCTACATGTACTTATGTGTGTTTTTTTTCCTCTTATGTGTTTTTTAAAAGGTGCAATGTAATGAGATGGAGGTGTAAAATCAAGCAGAATGCACGGTGATCTTTTACATTACATACTACAACACCGGTGCCTTGTCTGCATTTGTATTGCCCAATTTTCTGATAAAGTGTTCTTATTAAAGAGTTCTTTGATGTCTGTCTGTTATTAATACTTAAATTCCGATTTAATTCATTTAAATACATTAATTTAAATAATCAACTTAATATTATTAATAATATTAAATTAATTTTGTGTAATGTCAATATAATTTCATTAAGTAGTATTCATTAAAGGTCCCATTCTTCGTGATCCCATGTTTCAAACTTTAGTTAGTGTGTAATGTTGTTGTTAGAGTATAAATAAAATATGTAAAATTTTAAAGCTCAAATTGATAGGGTAAAATTAAAGACATGTTTACAATAACACTGAGCGCGTGCATCTCCACGTTATGGTAAGAGGAGTGACCTTTCCGGGCAAGGAGCGCTAAGCTGCTGTCAAATCACAACACAGGAACCGCTGGCACAATCAGAACTCGTTATGTATTTCTGAAGGAGGGACTTCATAGAACAAGGAAGTCATCAGCCCGTTTTTATGACAGTGGAAACAGCGGTATACAGATAAGTAAATTATGTGAAAAATACTGTGTTTTTTTACACGCGAAACATGAACACATGTTATATTGCACACTATAAACACAATCAAAGCTTCAAAAAAACACGAAAAACGGGACCTTTAATATAGTTTTGTTTTGTCTCATGAACCCAATATTTTTGATTAAATTTTACTTAATTTTTTTGTGTGCTGTTTGCAGTTACTCATTTTAAATGGTTCAATTTTAAGGAGCTCATTTGATAAATTTTAACTCAATTCTTAATTGTTAAATTTTAATTAATAATATTGCTTGTAATCTGTTGCCACAATTTTTTTGAGTAGCTATAGGGTATTATTTTTTACAATGTACTTTTTTAACATCTTCGCACAATCTCTCATCTATGTAGGCCTCCATTGATGTCTGTTCTGTTTATTCAGTTTTTCTTTGACTACCTTGAATCGACGCCCCAGGGCACGGTCGCCACCTTGTAGATAAACAAAAAAAAATGTAAATGCACATATGCGACTAGCAAGTACAAAGTATGCCCAGTTACAAAAATCCGGCGGTGCGCGTACTCTTCTGATGACAAAATTCGCATCGCACACTGTATGCTGACCCTTGCATTAAGTTGCGTATGCATAAAAAATAAAGTATACTTTGAGCTTTACTCAACTGGTGCAAGGTCGCCTGCCAGAAGCTAGTTATATTAGTTTATAAGTTATATACGTTTTAAACGTATATTTTTCTTACAAAAACCCATTGCTTCACCTTTATTAACCCCCTTAAGCTGTATGGATCATATTTATGATGTATTTTTTTTGGCTTCAAAACACGTCCCGCCCCCCATATTACATCATGCTATAAATAATAACAGTAATTAGTAGTAATAGTAATAGCAATATGTTTTATTTATGCAGCTTTAAATAGCACAACAACTCCTTTCAGGTTCACTGAGACCATCATCTCAACATTATGATGTCGATGTTTCAGAGGGCAGCAGTTCATTTTAAACGAATTATGCAAACGAGGCTGCAGCTGCGCGGCAGTGAAGCGTACCGGTCCGACCCTGATTAAAGAGAAAGAGGCACTCAGTACACTTTCCAAAAGGGAATCTCTATCCTAGCTTTAGTTCTCATCCTCATGCCTGTTAATCAGGAATCACTCAGGACAATAGACACTGATGAGAGCTCTCGTATCTGTATTTAATCTGAAAGCTGATGAATCTGTCATTACGGAGACACAAACACTGATCACTGATGAGAAAATGATGCCTGTGTGATAATTATGTATTAACTAATGAATGTATGCACTCTAAAAATTAATAGCTCTGCGTGCAGTTTGATTCTAATAATTGCTTCCTAATCTAATAATCACCTCCATCTCCTAAAAATGTCTGCAGCTGATGATCAGTTTTAATTGCTGCATATCAATCTCACAGCCGTCTCCTCATGAATACAGATCACACTGCAGTTTATGAAGTGGAGCATATCTATATTTTTTGAATTGGACCATATATGTTTTTTGCATTGTGACATTATTCATTTTACACACTAAAAAGTGACGGGTTAAAAACAACGCAAGTTGGGTTGAAAATGGACAAACCCAGCGGTTGGGTTAAATGTTTGCCCAACCTGCTGGGTAGTTTTATTTAACTCAACTATTGTTTAAAAATTACTGTATTGCTTGCTTAAAATGAACCTGAAATTAACATTTATTAATAAGTTTAATGAATAATAATTAAACAATAAACATTTATTAAATTTCTTATTAAACAATGTTAATCTTTTGATTATTATTGTTGCCTCTAGTAATTATGTGTCTGATTTTTAATTTCCAACCTATTTTGGGTTCATTTTAAGCCAGCTATATAGTCATTTTTAAACAATAGTTGAGTTAAATAAAACTGCCCAACACATCTAACCCAACCGCTGGGTTAAAACAACCTAATCACTGCGTTTGTCCATTTTCAACCCAACTTGGGTTCACTCTAAAAAATGCTGAGTTGTTTCAACCCAAATTTGGGTCAAATATGGACAAACCCAACCGTTGGGTTAAAAAATGCATTTAAAAATTTAACCCAATGGTTGGGTTTGTCCATTTTTGACCCAAACTTGGGTTGAAACAACCCAGCATTTTTTAGAGTGCATATTCATAAAATAGAAATTTTACTGCATTACAGTGGAAATCATAGCACAATACTTTAAAATTTACATAAATTAACAATATAAAATGCTGGGTTAAAAACAACTCAATTTGGGTTGAAAATGGACAAACTCAGCGAATGGGTAGTTTTAACCAAGCAATTGGTTTGTTTTAACCCAGCGAATGGGTTGTTTTAACCCAGCAAATGGGTTGTTTTAACCCAGTGAATGGGTTGTTTTAACCCAGCGGTTGGGTTAAATGTTTGCTCAACCTGCTGGTTAGTTTTATTTAACTCAACTATTGTTTAGATTACTGTATTGCTTGCTTAAAATGAACCGAAAATAGGTTGGAAATTAACATTTATTAATGTTTAATAAATAAACGTATTAATAAGTTTAATGAAAAATAATTAATCAATAAACATTAATTAAATTGCTTATTAATAAATGTTCACCTTTTGATTATTATTGTTGCTTCTTGTAATTATGTGTCTGATTTTTAATTTTCAACCTATTTTGGGTTCATTTTAAGCAAGCAATACAGTAATCTAAACAATAGTTGAGTTAAATAAAACTAACCAGCAGGTTGAGCAAACATTTAACCCAACCGCTGGGTTAAAACAACCCAGTCGCTGGGTTTGTCCATTTTTAACCCAACTTGGGTTGTTGTAATATCATTTTTCCAACATTACAGTAATGGGATTTTTTTTTGCATAACAATGATACTGAGAAAAACACCTGAAATATTACGAAAAATGAACAAAAATCCTCCATACTGCTGTTTTTGTCATTAAAAGCCTGATTCAGTTCACATGAACAAAAATGGTAATGAATAGGTAATGAGAAAATGACAATTAGGAGGAAAATGTGCATAATTGACATGAAAATCATCTTACAATGAAACAGCGTTCACAACTCATTTCACTTCCTAAATTTGACATATTTCAGAGTGAAACGAGATATTCAATGAGAAAGAAAACGTAGGTCATGACTTGATTTTTTCCAGGATAACTGATGATTATTGGATGTTGAAGCGTGTCTCTATATGACAGGAGTCAGCTGGAAAAAGTCATTTCAGAGTTATTACATTTGCATGAAACATGTGAAGACAATCAGGAACGTGCAGAAAGCAAACAGAGTGATTTCACGTTGACCATAATGATCCTAAAAACAGGCTGCAATATGAACGTGTTCTTGACAGGTTGCACAAGATTTCACGCGTTTGAGCGTACCGTTGCTCGAGGCCCATGAAGCTCAGATGAATCTTTTACAGTGCAGAGATGGCCAGTAATAAGGATTCTCATCTGCTGCAGGGGAATGTGTCACTCACTTTCAATGCCTGGACGGCTTCATTAACCAGCTCAAATTTAGATCCATATTTTAGCACTTCTAGGAGTTATTCAACAACAAAGATCTTTCATATAGTTCAAAAGATGAATGAAAACACGAATTGTGTAGTTGAAAGTAACTATATAAACTTTGACGCATAATGTGCATGAAATAGTTCCTATAGAACCACAAACAAAAACATAAATATGTATATACAAAGAGCTCATTATTGCATCTGTAGCCAGATAATGCATGAACAACAGAAGTGAGTGCGCAATAGAAATCCTGGCAGCATTAGAGAGTCAGTGATTGTCCATAGATGCGCTGTTGTTGAATTGAAAATGAGCAGCTTTTCAAGCAACGCTCCCTCTGTTTGCATTTAATGCGACAGGCTTTTGTTTTGTTGTTATGTGACAACTCATCCGATCAGGGCCGCTGGGATGCACACAAACCTCTACAAATGTTATGAGCACCAGACAAGTGATCAAAAGCCAAAGCGGGAAGTGTTTTCTTTTTGCTTAGGAAAGCTATTGAAGTTTGAATCATGTATATTAATGCAAAACAAACTGTAAAAGGAGAAAAAAAGGAGCAAATTGGAGCATTGGAGAAAAAGGAAATAAAAAGTAACAGTAAAGTAGGGTGCAAAAGACTAAAAACACAGGGATTTAATAAACATGATGGTCACAATGTTTTAGGATTTGCACTATTTTTTATGTGACTAATCAAATGTACATAATTGAGTCTCATTGATCAGATGGCTCTTTGTATGGATTTTCTACATCCATTGAAGGAGTCTTGGAGAGAGATTTGTTCATTCATCTTGATTTTCAATTAAACTTTCTAATAATATTTAATGAAAATCTTTGTATTAAATCACAAACATTTACAGCAGACGCATTTTCACTAGTGGTCTCAGACTTTTAGACCCCACCGTATCATTTTTCTGTATAAACATCAATTTTCTTTGAACAAGAAATTAAAAAAACATACAGAAAAAAAACATAATTTATGTGTAAGTGTCAATATTAATTATGAGGTTTATGAGGCTTTTTATCAGTGAAATTGAAAAACAAACACCTGTGCAGAGAAGGGCAAGTTGTCACTTTTTATTTCACACTATTAGGGTGTTTATTTTTTAAATACAGTTTACTGTACACTGACCCCAATAGTGGGGCATGTTGTCACAGTGAGAAATGCTTATTATAGACTTTTCAGATAAATTGAGCAAGTAAAACAACTATGAAAGACAAAACAATTCATGAAACATTCTGTTAAAGTAACATGTATCAAACTATTGTTTATGTTAAATGATATTGTAATTAATTTACTGACCGAAATTAGCCTACATCATAATATGACACGTGTGACAACTTGCCCCGACCTTTAAAAAGATGAAAAAATACCCTAACCTTTTAGTTCATAGCTACCATCATTAAATTTAATGATTTTTGTATGTTTTTGTGTGCATTTTGTATTATTGTGTTCACTTCATACTGATAGGCTTTTACAAAAAATATGATACAGATTTTTAGTTTTTAGGACAGAAATCATTCTAATTTAAGAGTTTAACCAACATACAAAACCTAACTTTAAAGAAAACAAGTAGGCCTACTTCAAAAACCCAAAGTTACTGAGATACATACCTTGTGACAACTTGCCCCGCAGTCAAAACGCGCAGAAGGATCAAAATATGACGAATGAATGAGGTAAAGTGACTTACTGTCATTCAGCAGGAGCTTCACACGCATCTCAAGTCCTACAAGGAAACAACAGAAATTGCTTTCATATTAATGGAGAATAAAGATATGATTGAGAAGCAGCAGATGAAGTAATCCTGCACATTGCAGCAGATGCACCTGATCTCTGCTCATTTTCGCGCTCTCTGTTCCTCACAGGCGCGCGCCTCCTCCCGCCCAGCAAACCGCTGCTGCTCGTTATTCATCCGATTTATATTCATTTACTTTAACGGTTAATAAAATAAACTGTGTCTAAAATAAAGCGCGTTAAGAGCCATATAACTCAAGCGGCTTATTTCTCCTCATGACGGGAACAGCGGCGATAAACTAATAGCGTTTATTTATTTGCAGTGATTGTCAATTCAAATCAAACGAAACGGTTTAAACTTTGTTTTAAATTTTTGATCGTCTGAGCCGTTGATAAACGCACACGTGACAGCACATTTTAAGTTAACGCGCCTTAAAACGCGTTAAAGCCATATAACTCAAGCGGTTTATTTCTCCCTGACGGGAACAGCAGCAACGATAAACTATTTATTTGCATATATTGTCCGTATAAATCAAAAGAAACCGTTTTAATTTTGTTTGTTTAATTTTTTGATTGGATTAGCTGCGGTAAGAGCCGTTGAAAAACGGACACGTGACCACACATTAACGCGCCAAAAGAAGAGTAGCGGTTGAAGAAGACGGACAGATAACATGGCGGATAGGCAGAGACATGCAGGCAGATATAAAAAGATATAGCTTAAAGAGCTGTATATTTTTACTTTATGTACTTCCATGTGAGACCTATAGTGGAGAACATGGGATCAGAGAAAAAAAAATGAGTTAAGAGTGTGAACGAGGATGAGTTGATAAGTCAGGGACAAAACAGATGCGCTCGAAAAGACGAACACTTAAGTGAAGGACAAGGAAGAAAGTCAACAAAAATACTAAGGACACATAGTAAATCCACTGTTAACCTGCTGACAGTAATTCTTCCGTTTGGCCAAGAAGACGTTGACAAGTGAAAAATGGAGACAGACAGCTTTATTCAGTGAGGGACAGAAATGAGACACATCCAGTTAAAAAAAAAAAAAGGGAAAGGAAATGGTTCAAACGACTCAAGGACAGTAACAAGTCATTCTGTATGAATTCAGAATTCTGTTTGAAGAAATCTGCTGAAACAGCCTAATTGGTGGTTTTCTGAGAGAAACCAAACGAGTTTGGTCGTTGATGGTTTTAAAGGGTTAGTTCACCCAAAAATTTAAATAATGTCATTAATTTCTCACCCTCATGCCGTTCCACACCCGTAAGACATTCATTCATCTTCAGAACACAAATTAAGATATTTTTGTTGAAATCCAATGGCTCCGCCTCCATAGCCAGCAATGATCCATTAATGTACTAAAACATATTTAAATAAGTTCATGTGAGTACAGTGGTTCAATATTAATATTATAAAGCGACGAGAAAATTTTTGGTGCACTAAAAAAACAATATAATGACTTATATAGTGATGGCCGATTTCAAAACACTGCTTCATGAAGCTTCAGAGCGTTATGAATCTTTTGTGTCAAATCAGCGATTCAGAGTGCCAAAGTCACATGATTGCTGGCTATGCAGGCCTCACTGAGCTATTGGATTTCAACAAAAATATCTTAATTTGTGTTCCGAAGATGAACGAAGGTCTTACGGGTGTAGAACAACATGAGGGTGAGTAATTACTGACATTATTTTCATTTTTGGGTAAACTAACCCTTTAAGCAAACAATTACCACTTGCTCTTCAAGTGCATGTTTTGGTTGCCCAAACAACCTTCCAGTGAACAGTTCTTAAAAGAACATTTTAATAATCTAAAGAACCTTTTTCCACTATAAAGAAACTTCTGTAGAATGGAAAGGTTCTATGAATGTTAAAGGTTCTTCATGGAACCATCAAGGCCAATAAAAAAAAAAAACTTTATTTTTAAGAGTTATATCAAGCTTTTGAATTATTAGACGCAAATAATTGACCCTTCGCAAAGACCCGCACCCTTTAGTTACTGTTGCTTTGTCCGACAAGCCATGGCGCTGTCACACCACACGCAGTGAAAAATACATTGTGGAGCAAAGAGGATACTGACAACACTTCGACAGACAAGACAGAGCAGGTTACTTATGATATTAAACAAAGTCCCAGCTTTCAAATGATGTAATTTTTTAAGAAATTTGAACAAAAACCGTTTTGTGGCTCTTTAAGGTGTCGTAACAGATCACTGTAGCGCCTCAGCTCAAGCGGCTCGTGAACTGATCATCTCTTCCTACTAGTTAATTTATAGCATCAAATAAACATGAATGAACATCAGAAGGAATGTTGTTTCAAATGCGGAAAGACGCAATTACACACCATTTTTCAAGTTCAGATACACCAAGGTTAATCTTCTAACTCCTGACTGTATTGTCGGACAAAATGGCGGATTCGGCGTTATGATTGGTTAGATCGCTTGTCAATCAAACTCTCGGCTAAGGGTCAATTAAGTCATTAGTGCACAAATGTTTCCAATAAGACCCTCAAATGATGTTTTACAGTGGCTTATTAAAAAAATAATATCTAACTAGTAAAATATTTAGAGCAGAACTAGAAAAATATGAAATCACTCAGACAAAAGCTAGATAAACAACTATTTTCGAACTTTATTCTGCAACTGCTTCAAACAGGAACTTCAAAATATTAATAACATTAAAAAACAAAATAAAAATTGAGACACACTAAAGGGAATCCAAAATAAAAAGTGTTCAAAAAACAAACAAAAACAAACATTAAAACTATGAGAGTTCACATCATAAACTGTTCTCCAATAAATGTAACCAATCAGTGTTTTTACAGCAATATTTATTTCAGGTGCTTTTTTTCTCTTAAATATGGTTGTTTGAATATTCATCAAAGAGCTCTAAACATAAGCAATATTATAGTAATATTAATTCTGAAGACCACACCTACAGATGTTGAAAAACTCCTATCTTAAGCAACGAGGGCAACAAATATGAATATGGATCAGCAAATCAATAATTGACCATATATGTGAACATACATATTAAATGAGCATGTTCTGCATAAGTCAGATTCAAAAGGGACTTCAGGTTCAGTTTAGTAATTAAAAATTAACAGCTTCATAAACAGCTTTTGGATCGCTGGTAAAACAGATCATGAATATGGATCAGAGTCTTTTATCTCTGGCTTGGCAGGTTGGTATCTAGTCCATTTTTTTCAACATCAGAACAAAGACCTGACAGATACAGCCTATTAATGTTCCACCCCAAAAATGAAAATTCATAATTTACTCATTCGTATGTCCTTCCAAACCCGTATGACTTTCTTGCAAGGAACAGAAAAGATGTTTAACAGAATGTCTGCTTTTTGCAAAACAAAAAAGATCAACAGTGATTGAGAGAAAGTCATATAGGTTTGGAACGACATGAAGGTGAGTAAACAATTTATGGGTTGAACTATTTCCCTAAGATGAGCAAGGTCTGCTCAGGTCAAGGCTGGGATTGATGGATATCCTCTCAAAGAGCAAGAAGACGTTTAAAAATCTCTTAAGGGACTACAGTGTAGGGCTGGTACGGTAACATTTTCTGCCTGTCATTGATGGCGAAAATCCATGAAGGCTTCACAAAGCTCAGACTTCCATTTTCCATCAAGGCCTGTAAAAAGACAGAACAGACAGTAAAAAAGGATGAAAAGGAAAAAAGGACCTTGACTTGAGATGATTGAAAGGGTTGAGAGAGCAGAGAGTTTTCATTACTACAAGAACATCACATCACATGAATGACTCGGGCTGAACAGAAACAGATCTGCATGTGCTGTCGGTGAAGACTCTCTCAAAGCTGTTTAAATGTAGTGTCTATTAAAGCATGACGATATGAAAAAGACAAAGAGACCAATGAATTTAGTCAAAAAGCAATGGATGTTTCCAGTCCTTTATAAATATTGGTTCTTTAAATAATTTTATAGTCAAAAAGGGCACTTTGCACTAGAAAAATGTACTTACAGCATAGAAAATAACAACAATCTTGACAACTTTATGTATGTAATACTTTCAAATATCTACCAAAGACACCATTATGTTATTGAACTGAACTGAATTAGGGATGTGCAACAGCGATCGAGTACTCGAGTACTCAACTGTGACAGAGACGATCGATCATGTAAACAATGAGATTATATATATATATATATTATATATATATATATATATATATATTTTTTTTTTCTTCTTCTTCTCCTGTAAAGAACACTTCTTCTCTTCTTCTTCTTCTCTTTCTTTTCTTTTCCTTACTGTAAAATAACATTTTGGTTGATCAGAAAGTGCAAATTGAATCCAATATATTGGATTAAATATTAGAATAAATAAAAAATTACAATAGTGACACTAATGTAGCCTAATAGAATGTGAATTTGTTGTGCTTTCGTTTCGTTGGCTGTGTTTTTAAAGCGCAATCGGAGTTACACTTTTGGTCAAGCTCACGTTTGCATTCGCAAACTTTTTCATCTGATTAATCTAATATAGGATGCATTATGATATCAGCATTTATGAACATGCTGAATGCGATGCATATCAGTGTTTAGTTTCATGTTCAAATACAATGCCTGATAGAGTTATTTGATTGCTTTTAGGCTAGATGTTTCTTTAAAAAAAAAACTGATGTTATAATAATGCAGCAGTGCTTTTTTTTAATCATATTTGTTCAATGGCATATGCTAATTTGTATAATTCGTATAGCTTCGAAAACACGCAGGTAATTTATGCAATGGAATCACTTAATAATGTAGATGAAAATAAAGCACAAATCTGCCATAAACATAGCATTATAATGAGAACTTTATAGAAATCTATAGTAAATTCTGTACTTGCTCGTGATTCAGCACACTGTCATGAAAGCGCATCACGGCGATCTCTCTCTCTCTATAGCGCGTAACTTAAAGTTCAATGGCATTTGCATCCTTTTATGTGGATACAAGTTGTAATGTGTTACGTCTATATTATGTATCTAAGTTATCTGATTAATAGGATGTTGATTGATGTTAATATTATGATAATAGGTTTATTGGCATAAAGTCACTCTTCACCTCAGGCAGCTATTCCTTTTAGATGCTTCTTAATAAAATTGCATCATAATCATAATCTAACAGTTCTAATCACATTCATGGTTTCATAGGCAGGTTTTCATGTCATATTTTTTATTTTTGACATTAATTTTCAATCATAACAGTCCTCAGATATTTTTATTATCTCCATGACAGCCATGCCCCGTCCCCTGCACATGCCCCCACACGAGTACTCGATTAATCGTTTTTGAAACCTATCAATGATCGAAATGAAAAATTGCCAAAAATGCCCATCCCTAAACTGAATCAACATTGACGTGACTCAAGCTGAATAACAACTAATGGCCAAGTATGGAAAACCCATAGGGATGCAACAATTTGAAAATATTTATATTTGAAAGCCGATAACTGATATATTGGCTGATAAATCTAAATGCAAATTTTTATATAATTTTTGAGAGCCTGATTACAAAAACAAGTCTCACCATTAAAAGCCATGTCCCAAACATACAATTATAATGTTCTCATTATAATTTTATGTAGCCGATATGACTGCGCTTAACTCTATTTTCCTTTTTGAAGTGATTTCAATCATATTTCAAGCAATTCAAAACATCATCAGTGCACATCTGAAGTGTCTCAGCTGAAGGAAATAATCCATTATTTATCGGCTTTAATATATCGGCCAAATGTTCTTATTGGGCCGATAATGATAACATTACAAATTAACATTTATCAGCGATACCGATATTGTGGCCGATATATTGTGCATCCCTAGTAACCCATACTCGGAATTTGTCATCTGCATTTAACCTATCCAATTAGTGAACACACATTAGGAGTACTAGTGAGAAGTGAACAAACATGCACAGTTCAGCAAACTGTGGACACACACCCGAAGCAGTGTGCAGCCATTTTGCTGTGGCGCTGGGGAGTGATTGGGGGTTAGGTGCCTTGCTCAAGGGCACCTCAGTCATTTCCTGCTGATATTGAGACTCAAACCTGCAACCTTCGGGTTACCAGTCTGAAACTTTAAAGGGTTAGTTCACCCAAAAATGAAAATTATCCCATGATTTACTCACCCTCAAGCCATCCTAGGTGTATATGACTATCTTCTTTCAGACTAACACAATCGGAGATATATTCAAAGATATCCTTGCTCTCCAAAGATTTATAATGGTAGTGAATGGGGGGGGCCAATCAAAAATATGGAGCGCTTCGCAGACTTGCGTGTCATCCATGTCATGTATAAAGAACTATAGAAATAAAAGTGACTTGACACCACCTAAAAGTTGAAAAAGAAAAAATAAGGAACACTCACATCCTCAAAAGATTCGTCCCATCCCTCACTGGTGATGACAAACTGGACCTTCTCGCTCATATAGTCTTCAACAGCTCTGAGGAATCAAATAGATCAGATCACTTCATCAGTCACACTCCACCTACAGCCTCTCAGAAATGCTGCCGACGCTAACGCCATGCATCTAAACCGCTTCAAATGGATTACAGCAGCTTCACGCTCTTGCACTTATCTAAACACATGACTGTCTCATACCCATTGAAGGCGATGATGTAGCGCTGAAGTTGCCTTTTTTGGTTGTCCGGGAACTTGCCGTAGAGATAGAAGCGCTTCCCTTTTAGGAAGTCTGAAGGAGTAAAAATAAAGATGATTCAATGAAGAGATGCTCTTGTTGATACTCAAGACTTCCCTGTCGAGGTGAACTGGGAGGCGTCAGACCTGGCAGTTCAGGGATGGGTTTATCCTCCTCTTCCTCAGCATCTGTGTTCTCATCTGTAGAACCGCCATACGGATCTTCGTCTTTCACCACACCTGCGCTTTCCTTCGCTGCTTTTTTCCTCCTGCTCTCCATCTCCACCCTAAAACAGCCGAACAAACACAGGAGTGTTATACATCGGATGACATTCATAGGTTGTAAATGTGAGGTCTTTTGTCTGGTAGGGCTGAGAGGGGGCAAATATGATACCGCACAACAGTAGAAATGTTTTACCCAATAGAGATTCTGCTGTCAATTATAATGCATTATCAAATTAGCAAAAATATTTAACATATAAGCATGCACAGGGTGGGCCCATGCATGTGTTTATTAAATATTTAGGTAATTTTTGGCATGGTCAGTATGACTTTTTTGCAAAATAATTATTTTATTCAGCAATGATGCATTAAATTGATCTGGTGACAGTAAAGATTTATAATGTCACAAAATATCAAATAAATTAATCTGTATGTTTAATCTGTATTAATCTGTAAATGTATCACTGTTTCCACAAAAATATGAAGCATTACAACTGTTTTCAACATTGATAGTAATAAGAAATGTTTCTTGAGCAGCAAATCAGCATATTAGAAATATTTCTGAAGGATCATGTGATGTAATGAAAATTCAGCTTTGCCTCATAGTAATAAATTTCATTTTAAAACATATTCAGCTATTTTAAATTGTAATCATTTTTCACAAAATTACAGTTTTTGCTGTATTTTTTTTATAAATTAAATGCAGACTTGGTGAGCATAAGAGACTTCTTTCAAAAACATTTAAAAAAATCTTACTGACCCCAAACTTCTGACATGCGGTGTATGTCAAACTGAAAGAATGAGAGCACTTTATCTGTATCTAATGCAATCTGAAAATGACCATCATGCAGGTTTGCTCTTTGGCTGTGATCAATAACTCTCCTTCAGCTCGCCAGGAAGCACAGATGCATTTAGACATTATTCAAGAGCATGAATAATGAGAATTTAAAGACAATAAAAGACAATTGGCGGAGGAGCACAAGCAGGGAATGTCCAAGGACAATTATGAGCTTTGATTAACACATGATGGAAATGTGTATTTTTTTTTCCTTTTTAGCATCATGTCAGCATCTATGGCTATATTCATGGCAAGAGACTTCAAAAATAAAACTAAATAAGATTTTAAAGATTCATTTTTTCTAAAAACCTTTAGACTAAATTTGGGCAATGTATTTGTAATGCAATATTTTACCTGTTCAGCTCATCTTCAGTGTCCATGCCAGACGCGTCATCCTCTGTGGGGGGATGTACAACATCAAAAAACATGAATCAGTAGTAGTTGTAGACGTTATGTCCAATATTATTGTTAATAATGATGCAGTAAGCCAATTTTAGACAGTCCAGAAAATAAAAGGTGCTTCATTTCATTTGATTATTTTCTTCATAACACTTTACAATAAGGTTCTATTTGTTAACATGATGGTTAACTAAATCAGTTAACATGAACAAACAATGAAAAATACTTAGTTAATGTTAATTTCAACATTTATGAATACATTATTAAAATCAAAAGTTGTATCTATTAATAGTATTTAATGGACCTGAGCTGACATGAACTAACAATGAACAGTTGTATTTTTAAGTAACATTAACAAAGGTAAATAAACACTAACAAATGTATTGCTCATTGTAAGCACATTAACTAACGGTAACTAATAGGCCATTATTGTAAAGTGTTACCATTTTCTCTCTTTTTTTGGAAATTGATGGACAACGCAAAACAAATGATTATCGGTTTTAAAAACAGATTCACATTTGAGATTAAAAGAAAACACTCAAAATGGTCAATTATAAAACATCCTATTGTTTTGGCTAAAAGCATCTCCTTACATTGACTTGTTTGAGCAGCTCTGTATTTTCACTGTACAATTAGCACAGTATTTTCGCAATACAACTGTGCTAATATATTCACCTGTGGTATAAATGCTACATAACCTCTACCTGCCGAAACATCTCTACCATTGCACAGTATGCCGCTCAGCCCTAATGATGATCATGAAGCAGCGTTCATGGACAATGATTCACCATTTTCCTCTCTCAATGGTTTCAAGTTGCACGAACACATCCAGGAGAGGGAGGTTTGCTCACGCCCGCTCTTGCGGCCCCTCAATTTACATAGAAATGAGAAACATGCCCAAGTCTCCTCTCTGCGAATGCTCCGGGCAAGTGTCTAACGCACTTCCAGCCTCTCCAATCCTACTGCTCTCTTCTGGCCCTCCATTTTTTATTTTTTCTGATTGATTGGAGTGCTGCTTTATACGCACTTCATTAAACTGGCCTCTACCCCTCCCGGAGTGACGGGACCCAAAGGCAAACAGGTTGACATATTAACGATCTTCGACGAGGGAATGAGCCCCAGGCATGCATGTAGTTGACATGCTTTACCTGTTCTGCTGTGTTCAGGCAGCTAAGCTTCTGAAGGTGACGTAGACGGCAACATCAATAAATCTTTCAAAATTACCATTATTGATTTTGATGGAGAAGCACGGTGACACATCATTGCTATAGACAAACAATCAAACGCTTTCTCTTGTACATGACTTTCTAGCTTTACCTTCATGATCTTACACCGACTCTGCTTAAAAAGGTGACAATGCATAAGGTCATGTAGACATTGAAAGGCCACTCATTTATCAGGGTGAAAGGTCATTAGTGATTTAAGCAAATTGAAATCGAAGCAACTACATTATCACCCATTACCCTGACCTGGCTTTGCATGTAAACAACTTTATTGAAGTCATGTCTGCTTTTTCAATGCCTTGTGCACATCTGTTTAGGTTTTGATGTCAAAAGTGGAGAACAACTTTGCTACAGTGCCGCTTTATTGACTTGCGTGTTTTGTTATTGTTAAAGGGTTAGTTCACCCAAAAATGAAAATTCTTTCATTAATTATTCACCCTCATGTTGCTCCAAACCCATAAGACTTTTGTTCATCTTTGGAACTCAAATGGAGATATTTTTTTCCAGAAGAACCAATGATGTTTGTTCACATGCATCAAGCAAGTATGGTTGAGCTTCTGTTTATGTTCACTGATCAAAGTTTATATGTGAATAAAAGCCTGAATTCAATCTGTTCATCATATAAAGTGATCGAATCTCTTCAGAAAATTTGGACTAAACTACACAATTCATATGGATTAGTTTTATGATCTCTTTATGAACATGTTGAAGCGTCAAAGTGGTCGTTGCATGGACTGCCAATGGAAGGACAGAAATCTGACAGATTTCATTAAAAATATCTTCATTTGTATTCCAAAGATGAACAAAAATCTTACGGTTTGGAAAGACATGCGGGTGAGTAAATATTAGACTAAAAGCTAAATAGAAATATTTTTAAAACAAAACAGTAAAAATGACAAAAAGTAATTTACTAAAACTTAAAATGAAAACTATAAATATAAAAATAAAACATTCAAATTGGTAATAAATACTATAATAGCATATAAATAATAATAAAATAACTGGTGCAAACCTTCACAAAAATGTTTTTCATGAGCTGTGATTTTTAGCAACATTTTGTAATGCATACACGAACCCTTCATCCTTCAACTACCCATTTAGAAGAGTTCTACAA
>VTFQ01000010.1:39372759-39435838 GCA_036281575.1 Ancherythroculter nigrocauda
AACACAAGGCGTCTCTGAATGCTGACACACATCATGAGGCTCTGAATGCTTCAGGACACTGATGGACGAGCTCCTTACATGAGGTGTGTGGAGTCTGGAGTCCAGTCGGGTCTGTATCGGGCTCCCATGGCCAGGGCTTTGTCCCGCAGGTCTCCACGGAAGGGGTTCTGGAAGCCACTCAGGACAAACACGACTCCCTCCATGATGCGGTTGAAAGCAACCGATTCTGCAGACTTGGGCTTAGGTTTGGGTTTTGGCTTGGGCTCTGGCTTGGATTTAGGACTCTCTCTCTTATCTGATGTCTTCTGGCCTGGAGAAGCTACAAATTCAACATCAAGAATTCAGTTTGTGCAGTGGTTCTCAAAAAGGAGGCATCAAGATGACTTAAAATGATTGAAAAGTAGATAAAAGAAATTTAAAATTTAAATACACTACTAAAATGACAAAAAACTAAAAATCTATTTTATACATTGCTAACACTTTACAATAAGGTTCTATATGTTAACATTAGTTATCTTCCTTAGTAAACATGAACTAACAATGAAAAACACTTCTAAAGCATACATTAAAACTCATTCATGTTCATTTCAACATTTACTAATAGATTATTATTATAAGTCAAAAGTTGTATCTGTTCATATTATTTAATGGACTTGTGCTGACATGAACTAACAATGAATAGTTGTATTTGTTTAAATAAAGTTTAGATTAATAAATACTAACAAATGTATTGCTCATTGTTAGATAATGTTAGTTAATACATTAACTAAAGTTAAATAATGGAACCTTATTGTACACAGCCCTGCATCTTTGGGAAAGAAAAATAAATTAAAAAAAATAAAAATTAGCTTTTGCAAAAAAGGCCAAACCTTTTTAAAAAGTCATGAATGTGAAATAGTTGTAACCTGGCTCAGAGGAATCATGTCTTTGTGGCAATTTTTCTGGTGATTAAGAGATAATACAAGACTTCTTCACCTCACAAATGGTTGTTGAAAGCAAAAATCCTACGAAATGCATATCATGTTTTGTGAGAAAGTGCGGCATACTATTTTTTAGCTAAATTAGTACTGGATTTCATTCAGCAAATATGATGCAGGACGGTGTAATAATATATATATATATATATTTCTTATTTTAATTCACCTACTCTCCTCTAAACTGTTTTTTGTCCTTGAATAACCAGGATTCTCTCAGTCTTGGAAAACCTGGATAATATGAGTAAGCCTCATTTTAAAAGTGTGATTTTTAGACCTGGAAAAGTCATGGAAATAAATAAAATCTTATTGCATTTTTATAGTGAAGATAGTTTTTGTTTAGTTATGCAAAGCTCTAAAATATTTACAAATAATTTCAGGTAAAAATGGGGAGTAAACAAAATTAAATAAAAAAATCCTGATCCAGTAAAATGAGGAACGACTGGAAGAGTCATGTTGTCTGGCTATCACCAGACCAAGCTCAATTTAAAATTGAACATTGGTCTGGGGAGTTTGCTATACTTTTCTACTGCACAAGAGGAGTGATCAACGAGCATTATTCACGCAGATGGATAGTCCTTCAACCAATCAGATCAACGATCCGGGTGACGTACTTTGCAGAGCGACGTGAAAACTCCAGACAGGTTTAGTTTGTATTGGTTTGTAGCATTGATCAGCGGTTTGCAGAAGCAGCAATGGCATCAAGCGATTTTTGCAGGTTGTGCAAAAAAAACATGAAAGTGAGTGGTATTTACACCCACTCGAGCGATTTGTTTGCTAAACTACAGAAGTCATTCAGCATCGTCGAGAGGTTAAAAGGAATTGGATTGACGGTCGTGCTTGCCGTCGCTTTTCTATCGTCATCATGTTATACCCGCCAATAGCGAGGAAGGTGGATAAGCCAGTCTGTGATTGGTTCCCGCAAAAGTGTAACAGACGCAGTAGAAATGAATGTACGGGTTTCCAGACTGAGTTGCCGGGCGAAATCAAATCGCTGGTTTACCCAGTCTAAGAGTCATGGAAATACATTGGTTTAAAAGAGCAGAAACCTTGAAGAACATTCAGCTTTTAAAACTTCTTTAATCCAGAAATTTGGACATTCCAAGTTTCTGAGAACTACTGACTTCATGTGTTCAATGAATATGAAATAATCTTTTTATTTACCGGTGGAGATGGGACTTGCAGTTGCACTAGTTTTTGCTTTAGATTTTGGCGTGGCAGAGTTTGATTCAGCAGAGGCAGATGAACTGGGCTTTTTGGGCGGCGGACCTGCGGCTTCCAGACGTTCTTTACTAAACTCAAACTTCCTCTTCACAGGAGCCTATAAGAAACACAACAGGAAACACATCAAGCAGCGGTTCTCAAAGTACAGACTTTCTTTTATGATACTCTGACGTGCTCTTTGGAGCTTGACAAGTACAATCACCATCCTCTCATCCATCAGTCATACAGGTCTGAAGCAACATGAGGGAAAAAAATAAAATTTTTAACTTTCTTTAATTCTCAGAGTTTTTTTCTAAACAAAGTCGGCATGAAATGGAAGTTGCGATACTTTTTTCTTCCCTATCGTGACGTATATCCGAGTGAAACAGCTTCTTGAATCAGAAAAAAAAAATGTAGGGCAGGGCTTGATTTTGTCTTTGGGGAATTGATTAAATGGTTGTGGTTTGCTATTGGTTGATCTCATATGAGTGACAGGTTGCCCAGCCCTCACACCAGTAAATGCATGATCAGAGGAAGGAAGAGATGTCGCTGAAAGAGGGAGGTGAAGTTATTTTCATTAAAGATTACGAGGCACATGAATTAAAAAAAATGATGTGCATGGATACATTATTTATAAGAAATACAGTAATATTACATAAAAACTAGAATAGTTAGTTTTGATTTCATGGTGACTTTAATATTTTCAGTGGGTAGCCGCTGATGTCCTACAGCAGGTGCAGCATCTTTATCTCAGGTCCTGCTGTGCTGAGATTCACAGTTTTTCCAGTTCAAGTTATTATAAGGATATAATTCTGGAATGATATCAATAATCCATTGCAGGTGACTACAAAATATCTGCCACTTCAGCATAAAAACAATAGCATCAGCAAATGTGTTCTCATCGGAGAGATGATTTATGGTGACCAAAGCACTGCAGCTAATTTAATAAGGAAGTAAAATGGGGCACTCATTAGTTAGAGGACAAGAATACAGTTATATGGGGCTTGTTATTATACAGCTCCACTCCTGAAGAGAGAAACGCTGGGGTGTTCAAAGGTTTAGGGTTGGTGAGATTTGAAAGGAGTCTCTTCTAAGCAATTTACTTGATCAAAAATACAGTAAAAACAGTAATATCTGAAATATAATTACAATTTAAAATAACTGGTTTCTATTTGAATATATTTTAAAATCTAACTTATTCCTGTGATCAAAGCTGAATTTTCAGCATCATTACTCCAGTCTTCAGTGTCACATGATCCTTCAGAAATCATTCTAATATCCTGATTTGCTGCTCAAGAAACATTTATTATTATCAATGTTGAAAACAGTTGTGCCGCTTCATATTTTTCATGATGCTTTGATGAATAGAAGATTCAAAAGAACAGCACTGAATGTTTTTACTGTCAGTTTTGATCAATTTAATGAGATTTTGCTGAATAAAAGTATTCTTTCAAAAAGAAAAATCTTACAGCCCCTGAAAGGTAATCGCACAACTAAATAGGAAAAAAAGAACTGAAAACTCGCACCAACTTTAGTACTGATCTACATGTTCTGGAGAGGAAGGCGCAAATGGGTCGGTACCTGTTGTGTGCTGGTGCTGCTGGGAGATGAATGTGTGGACGAACCGTCGGACTTCAAAGCAGCAGCGGCGTAACTCAACCTTTCATTCTGAGGAGACACTGATAGAAACAAACAGGTAATAATGATTATTACAACATTTACTTCTATGTAATTCTGAATCAAATCTGGCTTGGAAGAAAAACAAAATGGATTTACTTTACAGGAACAGTAACAATCAATACAATATAATCCCCCCTCCCCACACTGAATATTGGACTATTTGCACAAAATTTACGAGGGATGTAACAATACACCAGTGTCATGATTTGATTTGATACTGATCTCAATACAATACCCTCAAGATACTTTGACAAAGACAAAGATTTAGTCCATTTTGAAATTGGATGTTGCGTTACCATGTAAACAGTATTTTAATTTCTTTTAGTTAATTTCTATATCACTACTTGGTGTCTTCTTTAAAACAAGACCAACTTATTTCTGTACTCCAAAGCATTCTTGAAATATAATCATTTATGTTTGGATAGTGCATTTTCATGTATATTCTCAAAAATGGGGGTGACACTTAAAGGCAGGGTAGGCAAAAAATTTTGTTCCAAATTTGTTTAAACTTTTTATATATATCCATGCATAATTAAAATGTAAGAACTCTGATAAAAAGAGTATAAAAATCGAGTGACTCTAGACCGTTTAATCTGTATTAAACACAGCTCATTATTTCCATCCAGGACGAAACATAGGATTGGCTTAGGCGACTGTCACTCTCTCGCAACCATGGCAACCACCCTTTTGACACACATGACCTGCCCACTTGCGCGCGCACGTTTGATTTGGGGAATTCAAGAGGCATGGATCCTAGGAATACCAAAACAATGGCAGAGAAACAGCAAGCAAAATTCACAGTACCGGCCTATGCAGTTAGTGAAGGCAAACCAGGCAAAAAAAGGAAGACAGTAACAGTACACGAAAAGGCAATGAACAAAAAGTCTTGGGATAAAAAAAGAAATAAAACGCGAGTTAATATCGGCGTGGCTTTCCAGCGATGGCGAGAACTGAGAGCAGGATTGTGCACAGTTTGCACGCATGCATCAATCGGCATTGATCATATATGCATCATATAACAGAGGCAGGTCCCGAGGCAGGCGCATATAACCACGGAAGGTCCCGAGGCAGGCGCGCATAACCGTGGCAGGTCCAGTGGCAGCTCCCCCTGCCACGCAAAGATTTTACTCCCTCTCAACTGAGGGAACTCAAGGGGCTGAAAAGTGACTCCTTGATGGCTTTATTTCTGCTGGACAGGTAAATCTTTCTTTCTGTATTTTGATCATACATATTTTTTTGTTTATTTTTTCATGAAGCATGTGTCATTAGCACACGTAGCTGCGTAATATAGCTAACATAACATTACTTAGCGAGCCGTAGTAGAGACGATAAATAATCTATAGGCCTAGCTCAAGATGATAGCTATAGTGTTGAATTGTGCATAATTTTGCTTTAGATAACTAAATACATGTTTAACAGATAGTAGGCCTAACGTTACTCCGCATCTAGGAACTTTTCTTAGAGCTATATTTACCCTCTGTCTAACTCTTTTACCATGTTCACCTGTAAGTTTACCTGCACGTTTTTTTTCGCCTTTGTTTTGTTTTTATATTCTCTACCTATGTTTACTGATGTCTTTATCTTGTATCTGTGTGTGTCGTACACACTTTGTTGTATGTGTGTGTTATTATTTTGTCTGCAATGCAGTTGTGAGTTGATATTTGAGTGTATGTTACTCTGTTTATCTGTAGAACAACGTATATGTTATGAATCTTACACGAAATTCATCTTCATCACAGTGTAAATGATGGTAATGGAAAAACGTGTATCATGCAACCTGTTTTTAGCTTTGCCTTATAGATAACTAGCTCGTTAGCGAATCAAAAAATATATATTTTAAACTTTACCAATATCAATATGCTAGCTTGATAGTGAGTACTAAAATACATCTTGTTTGTTTATCTTCATAATTATAAAGTTATTTTTATTACATGACATGATTCTGACATGATGTCACTACATGCACTGTGCTCCTTCCTCTCCGCTCGTCTCAGGTAAATAATGCGTCTTCCAGCTCAGTGGTCGGAGTCGCGCGTTCATGCGTTTTGGGGGCGTGGCTTTGGAAGGAGCCCAGAAGGGAGGGGGTGGAGTGAATGGAAATAATGAGCTGTCTTTAAAACAGTCGTGAGAGGTCTACAGACACTCGATTTTTATACTTTCTTTTTCAGAGTACTTACATTTTAATTATGTATTGATATATAAATAAAGTTTAAACAAATTTTGAAAAAAAGTTTTTTTATACATTTTTTACCTACCCTGCCTTTAAGGGGTTAAATATTATATATTATTAATTCCATTCATTTTTACTTTGATTTAAAATGAATAAACATGGAAGCTAGGGCTGCACGATTAATCGCATGAGATTGTCATGCGTGTCTCGTCAGTAAAGCCGGTTCTGTGATTAGCGGTAAATGTTCATCACCTGCTTTCAAATGGAGCGGCACTTAATATACAGAGCCGTAGTTCGCGGACAAGCTACGCAATATCGCGTTCAATATCGATATGAATCGCCTTCGATTATGAACGTGATATTGCGTAGCTTGTCCGCGAACTACGGCTCTGTATATTAAGTGCCGCTCCATTTGAAAGCAGGTGATGGACATTTACCGCTAATCACAGAACCGGCTTTATTGATGAGACACGCACGACAATCTCATGCGATTAATCGTGCAGCCCTAATGGAAGCCCAAATGTATCATATTTGATGCACTATTACCATATTTAATTGCTAAATTAAATCTGTCTAAACTTTTATTTTGGGTGAACTATACATGATACATGTTGTTGTATGTCATGATTATTGATTATTTGTCTGACCATGGTTATTTGATCAAATCACAATTACTTGAAATAACTGTGATAATTGTGCAGTTTCAGTTTCATTTAAAATTACATTTTGCCTTGTAAATAAGGGAAATTTAAGCATTTAAAGAAATGCCATAAAATGCGCAATATTGTGTCTCCTATCGTCTATGCATCATGTCTCAGACTGCATTATTTTATTTTATTTTATTTTATTTTTATATTATATTATATTATATTATATTAGGCCCTGGACTACAAAACCAGTCATAAGAGTACATTCTCTGAAATCGAGATTTATACATCATCTGAAAGCTGAATAAATAAGCTTTCAATTGATATATGGTTTGTTAGGATAGGTCAGTATTTGGCCGAGATACAACTATTTGAAAATCTGGAATCTGAGGGTGCAAAAAAAAAAAAAAAAAAATCAAAATATTGAGAAAATCGCTTTTAAAGTTGTCCAAATGAAGTCCTTAGCAATGCATATTACTTACAAAAATAAATTTTTGATATAAGCCTAGTTACGGTAGGAAATTTACAAAATATCTTCATGGAACATGATCTTTACTTAATATCCTAATGATTTTTTGGCATAAAAGGAAAATTGTATTGTTGGCTATTGCTACAAATATAACCATGCGATTTATGACAGTTTTGTGGTCTAGGGTCGCATATTAATTATACATTACAATAATTATATAAACATTAATTTTTACAGCATTTAAGTAAATCATATGGGACTACTTTTAATAACTTTTATTATTATATTACATACAATTCAAAGTAAAATATAAAAATAACATATTAGGAATGCACTGTGAAGAACAAAATAGAATTAAATTGTTAATCGCAATTATCTGTATCTTCAGCACACAATTCATGATTATGACAAGCCTAATACCAGCAAAGGCATTTGTAATTTACATTTCCATTACATTTATTCATTTAGCAGACGCTTTTATCCAAAGCGACATACAAATTAAGTTTAAAGTACTGTATTGATAATACTTGCTCAGTGGTAAAGGTTCAATCATTTATGTAGCCTATGGGATTCATTATAAACAGTTTACATTAATACTGTATTATGCATTACCTTTCAGTCCCGTGCTAGATTTAGCAGTGCTCTCTCTGCTAAAGAACAGACTTCCCGGCTGGATATTTGAGCCAGAAGAAGGGGATTCGTCTTTAACACGGAACTGACCCAGTTTAGTTAGTTTCTGTAAGGAAGAGAGACAACAGATCTCAAGAGCTCACGCCATCAAACAGCAGGACACTGAACACGAGCTGTGGAGGTACAGCACTCACCGGTGGAGTCGTGATGGGAACATCATTACCGTCTGGAGGAGAATGCAGCTTTATAAAGGTGATTCCATACGCTATTGACTGCACACAAACAGATAATAAAGGCTCACAATTCACACTCTTACTGTCGTGTCAGGTGCATATGGGTTTTTAATGACATGAGAGAAAATAATGACAGTGTTCACCTTGCTGTAAGGCTGACTGCACACAATCTTCATGCGGTCCCACTTCTCCTGGGCCGTGGCCTTCACCAGCTGGGTGGGTCCGAAGAAGCGCACTCGGTTTGTGTTTGTGCCGTTACGGCTCTCTGTGGGTGACATGAAGGACGACGTGACCAACAGAACCTACAACGGGTCACAAGAAGGACAAATTAACACTAACAGCTTTGAAAATGACACATTATTCAGAATCAGTTTTATACCTCAAGTGTGCCCAAGCAAACAAGAAACAACTTTACATAGATACAAGCAGGGCTTGACATTAACTTTTTTGCTCACCAGCCACTGTGGCTAGTGGTTTTCCAAAGTTACTAGCCACTCAGCATTTTCACTGGCCACAATTTTGCTGTTGAGAAATTACAGTTGACTTTGGCATGCTTAAATTACTTGATTTTGAATCATTTTACTTGACTTACAAGATTTAAAACCCTTTCAAACTTTCAAATGCAGATTGACCACCCAAATCAAGACTACACTGTATATCAGCTGGTATGTACAGGTGGGCAAGATGTGGGCAATATGAGCATATGAGAAATTTTTGTTATTTTTGTTAGGCTATATAAAAAGAACAAAGAAGCAAATTACAAATACTAAATTTAAAAAATATTTTTTTTTTATTTAACATGTATACATTTATTTAACATCTTTTGTTGTTTGATTAACATTAATGACAGACAGGTATTTAATTTGGCTGCTGAATGCATGGACATAATATACTGACACATATCCAGTTATTACCCATCTGTTTACGTCCACTCAAGCCATAACCGACTGTATTCACACGAGATACTCCACGCGATGGACATTTTGACATCTGTGTGTGCGTGTATTTGACTATTCAGGCGCAAGGGCAACTGATCGCAACAGAGAGAGCGCTTCTGTTGTTTGTCAAACAGCAAGTTAATCGATAAAGAATTGTACCTTTGATTAGGCTGTAGTCTGAAATTATATTCAACTCGCCAAAGTGGCTAGTGGGAGTGGCTGTCTTTCCCGCCACAGCTGAAATCTACCCGCATTTGGCGGGTTAGCGGGTGTTAATGTCAAGCCCTGGATACAAGATACACAATGTAAAGAATAAGCAGATATACAAAATACAGTTTACTATTATAGGTAACTAAAACCATTAAAAAAAAGTTTCTCCACCCTCTTCTGGAAAGTGGGCCAGGAGCAGCGGCTCATTTGCATTTAAAGGGACACACACAAAAACGGCATGTTTTTGCTCACACCCAAATAGCAGCAAACTTGACAAGCTATAATAAATGATCTGTGGGGTATTTTGAGCTGAAACTTCACAGACACATTCTGGGGACACCAGAGACTTATATTACATCTTGTCAGAAGGGGCATAATAGGTCTTCTTTAACTGAAATAAAATAGTACATTAAAAAACGTAAACATTTCAGCTAACTGCCAAGGAAATATTCGGATAAAGTGTGTGCTATATGAATTAATGTGATGCAAATGCCAATTATTGGTATATTTTAGGGGTGTAACAATATATTGTGTCACTTTATATCACAAAACAAAAATGCAACAATATGTATCATGTATAGTTCAACCAAAATGTAAGTCTAGTAGATTTAATTTAGCATTTAATATTAAATATTAAAAACTTTTTAAATGTATATAGTCAAGGGCAGAGTGCAAGCATATGCACTCTGTTTTTTTAAACAACCTAAAAACTCTGAGAAAATATAAAAATGTATTCAATTTATTAATAATAAAAAATATGATAGTATCTCAATGATACTAGAATAATATTGACCACTACAAGATGTTATTTACATGGATGTACAGTACAGTCCAAAAGTTTGGAACCACTAAGATTTTTAATGTTTTTAAAAGAAGTTTCGTCTGCTCACCAAGGCTACATTTATTTAATTAAAAATACAGTAAAAAACAGTAATATTGTGAAATATTATTACAATTTAAAATAACTGTTTTCTATTTGAATATATTTCACAAAGTAATTTATTCCTGTGATGGAAAAGCTGAATTTTCAGCATCATTACTTCAGTCTTCAGTGTCACATGATCCTTCAGAAATCATTCTAATATGCTGATCTGCTGCTCAAGAAACATTTAATGTGTACAATTGTACAAAATATTTGTGTACAATATTTTTTTTTCAGGATTATTTGATGAATAGAAAGTTCAAAAGAACAGTGTTTATCTGAAATCTAATCTTTTGTAACATTATAAATGTCTTTACTGCCACTTTTGATTGATTTAATGCATCCTTGCTGAATAAAAGTATTCATTTCTTTAATTTATTTTCAAAAAAATAAAAATAAAAATTCTTACTGACCCCAAAATTTTGAACGGTAGTGTATAATGCTACAGAAGCTTTGTATTTCAGATAAATGCTGTTCTTTTGAACTTTCTATTCATCAAAGAATCCTGAAAAAAAAGTACACAACTGTTTTCAACATTGAAAATAATCATAAATGTTTATTTAGCAGCAAATCAGCATATTAGAATGATTTCTGAAGGATCATGTGACACTGAAGACTGGAGTAACGATGCTGAAAATTCAGCTTTGCATCACAGGAATAAATGACTTTGTCAAATATATTTAAATAGTACACAGTTATTTTAAATTGTAATAATATTTCACAATATTACTGTTTTTACTGTATTTTTAATTAAATAAATGTAGCCTTGGTGAGCAGACGAAACTTCTTTTAAAAACATTAAAAATCTTAGTGGTTCCAAACTTTTGGACTGTACTGTATAGGAGATATATTGTCTATGCAGCTGTTATGTTAAATGTGTTGGTGTTAAATTATAAGAGCAAAAAATAATAAGTAGGCATGGGTGTTACAAATAAATATATATGAACTATACATATTGTGTTCATTAGTTGATCTACTATAGTGGAGCGTTAGGTGTTCGTAATGGAGATGAAAATATTTTTTTATTGAAAAGTTTTTTTTTTAATTTCTTCACAAAATGTAACTATATTATCACCTAGCTCTTTATATAAAGTTGGATATACAAGTACACTCATGTCATGCAATATACAGTATACAGCAAATCTCCACTGCTTGATTGTTTATATCATCACAAAATGAAAACTATTGTCATCCAGCTCTAATATGCTAAATGCAGCTAGATGGCATGACGATATTAAGATATTATAAACATTAACATCATTTTCTATAAAGCTGCTTTGAAATAATGTGTATTATCCTAACTAAACAGGATAATAAATAAATGAATGTATTCTAAGATAACACAGTTTAAACATTTTGAAGCTGCTAAAGCTTGTGACATTAAGACACACCTCAAAGTCTTGATCTTTGACTGATGTGGAGTGTCCAACAAGGACCTCAATGAAAGCAGAGCCTTCATTTCCAATGTCTATGCTGTGAATTTGCTCTTCCTTTTCCAACTGGAGAAACAACAGAGACAAAAGAAATGTCATTTAAAGGAATCATTAATAAAGTTATTAAAATAAGTGCAAGTTCGTTATTATCTTGGAAATAAAAAAGATTTTTATTCATTTATTTAATAAATAAATATTATTTTTATTTGTTTATTTTGAAATAATTAAATATTAATAAACAGAAATAAAAGTCATACTTGAAGAATGACCGAAACTTGCTTCTCTCCAGGTCGTGCAGCTTTCCATTTCCTGTACGTGTCAGAGCTCAAGAGGTTGTCCGCCTTGTGAGTCTGTGCAGAAGGATTCAACGAGTCTCATAAATAAACAACTCTTCCATTTGGTCATGGTATTCACTAGTTTCAATTCTTCCTCATCTTGTGAGAGTGTTTAGACCGATGTCTCTCATTTAAACTATTGAAAACAGAGTTAGAGTTTGATTCATCATTTCAATAGATTTCTCTCTGTCTTCACATATAGAGTTTTCTT
Organism: Ancherythroculter nigrocauda; assembly: GCA_036281575.1. NCBI lineage: Eukaryota > Metazoa > Chordata > Actinopteri > Cypriniformes > Xenocyprididae > Ancherythroculter > Ancherythroculter nigrocauda. The sequence goes on from VTFQ01000010.1 coordinate 39,384,815, forward strand.
GATTCTAGGTTATTGTACATTGATTGTAAGGTGGCCTTGATTTTTTTTTTGGAAAGCCATTAAATCATATTATTGTGATTAAATATAAAAGGCTTCTTACATTGTCCTCACTGCTGCAAGACACGATATGCTTAAGTTTGATTTCAGGCATGTTCAACACTCGTCTCTGGTCTCATAAAATCTGAAAACACAGTACAACAAAACAATTATTTTCATAATATTCATTAATAGTGACAATTATAAATGTTAAAGAAAGCATGAAAATGCAGCAGACCTGCATAACACTGTGATCTGTAATAAATTCTGAGCAATGAATTGTCGTGACTTTTCCACCACCTTTCCAATTGTTTATGATTGCTGGATAAGAGTTATATTATATATATATATATATATATAGTCCAGACTGAAGCACTCTATCTGTGAATCGACTCAAAAGAATCATTCTATCATAAATCAACATCAAATGTCTTTTAATATACACAAGAGTAATATATAAATATTGTGGTTACTTGGGTCAGATATTAACTAATGCACAGAGTAACAATGCCAAAAAAAGTGACAACAACAAAATTCATATTTTAAATATGGGCATTTTGTTCACATTTTTGATGTTATCTAACCTACGATGTATTTCATTATATTCTACTCAAATAATATTTGACAAATGCATGATGAGTGTTTTGACTTCACAAAAATACAAAATTATTTAAGAGATCAACTTGATCATTATATAAAAGAGACAGACTTCAAAACAGTTAATATCTTGCAACGTATTAATATATTTTGTTTACATTGAGTATCTGACTAGCTGTCATTCGTAATAATACGAGACGGAGTGCATTATCAGCTCGCATCTGGACCAAATGATTGTCTACAATGTCACTGCTTTAGTTTAGGTAGTATTATTCGACCATTAAAGAGACTAGTTAAGTTAACTAGCATGCTTCATTTCACAGTGTTGTTAGCAAACAATAGAGCTGCATTACAGCGGTCATTAAAGAGACAGAAACAGGGCTGAAAACATTCAGACACTCGATTGAATTAAATTAAGAAAACTGTACCGAAGTCCAAAGTCCGCAGACCTCAGATATGTGGCTTATTGTAGTTTATGTGGAGACTGTTTCACGAACACGCATACAAACTCCCTCTCAATTCACAACACGCAACGTCACTTCCGCCTGCCGTCGTATCAGAGCGACGCTTCACAGGAACTCGTAGCTATAGTAAAATAAAGGGCCGTTTTAATCTTCTTTTAAATTTCTTTTACTGTCTATGGTTTTAATTGCAAAACATTCAGGGGGGAAAAATGGAGTCTTAAACAAAATTACATTTAAATTATACTAATTTACAAACTGAGAGCTGTCATACATAAATTAATATTTTATTCATTAATTTACTTGTTTTATTCATTCGTTTACGCTTACACTTTTACTTTTCGCAAAAGAGTTCAGTAGGGGAGAGTGGGGTAAGATGAGCCACTTTTTACTTATGTGGTCCTCAAGATAAGGGAAAATGAGGCAGAAGTACAATTAAAGTATTTAAAGGATTAGTCCACTTTTAAATTAAATTTTCCTGATAATTTACTCACCCCAATGTCTTCCAAGATGTTCATGTCTTTCTTTCGTCAGTCGAAAAGAAATTAAGGTTTTTGAATTAAGGTCCAAATGTCAGTTTCAGTGCAGCTTCAAAGGGCTTTAAATGATACCGGACGAGGAATAAGGGTCTTATCTAGTGAAACGATCGGCCATTTTCGAAAAAAATACAACCGTTTATGCTTTATAAACACAAAATATTGCCTTGAACATACTTCCCGTTTCCGCATTCTTCTACTTACGGAAAAAAATGTAACTGGCACCGCATTCGTTCCGTAAATAGAATAGGAAAGGTGTAGAACATTCAGCGTAAGCTTTTTGAAGAATGCGGAAACTTTAAATCCTTTAAAGTAATTTCAGAATGTTTTCTATCATTTTAAATGATCAGAATACATTTATGACAAAGGGTTCTAAAAATATGGCTTCTTATAAAAAAGTGTTCCTCTGGCTCCAGGTTAGGGAAAATACAGTTTTTTGTCATGATTTAAGCGTTTAGAAACAAAATTCATGAGGCAGTTGTTGTCAGATTTCATTGGTGATTTCAAATATGAAATTTAATTGAAAGCTTGGCAAACAGCTTTGGAGAAATTGATGTTTCCCCATTCAAAGAGATAGGAGCTGCATTTGAATGCCCGAGAGGCGTTTCAAAGATGGCCGCCGAGTGAAAAGACTTGTCTTAAAGGGACTTTTGTTACACCTCGGGTGTGCATTATTTTCTAACAATTCAACGGACCACAGTTTATTATTCCACTTGTACTACAGTTACCACACCTCAAGACACAGTTTAAAGGTGCCCTAGAATTAAAAATTGAATTTATCTTGGCATAGTTAAATAACAAGAGTTCAGTACATGGAAATGACATACAGTGAGTCTCAAACTCCATTGTTTCCTCCTTCTTATATAAATCTCATTTGTTTAAAAGACCTCAGAAGAACAGGCGAATCTCAACATAACACCGTCTGTTATGTAACAGTCGGGATCATTAATATGTATGCCCCCAATATTTGCATATGCCAGCCCATGATTGAGGCATTAGACAAGGGCAGCCAGTATTAACGTCTGGATCTGTGCACAGCTGAATCATCAGACTAGGTAAGCAAGCAAGAAAAATAGCGAAAAATGGCAGATGGAGCGATAATAACTGACATGATCCATGATATCATGATATTTTTAGTGATATTTGTAAATTGTCTTTATAAATGTTTCATTAGCATGTTGCTAATGTACTGTTAAATGTGGTTAAAGTTACCATCGTTTCTTACTGTATTCGCGGAGACAAGAGAGCCGTCGCTATTTTCATTTTTAAACACTTGCAGTCTGTATAATGCACAAACACAACTTCTTTATAAATCTCTCCAACAGTGTGTAATGTTAGCTTTAGCCACGGAGCAAAACCTCAAACTCATTCAGAATCAAATGTAAACATCCAAATAAATACTATACTCACATAATCCGACGCATGCATGCAGTATGCATGACGAACACTTTGTAAAGATCCATTTTGAGGGTTATATTAGCTGTGTAAACTTTGTTTATGCACTGTTTAAGGCAAGCGCGAGCCCCGGGGGCGGAGAGCTCGAGCATTTAATTCCATCTAATTCCAAAACTTCATTTCAGAACTAGTAACGCAGGTTGAGCCATTGATAGCAGACTAATACAGTCATTAAGGCAGTTGAGAGAGAGAGAGAGAGAGTAAGCATATGTGAATTAGCTACCTGAGTATGTGCCTCTCTACTAATAGTCTCTACTAATAGCAAAACTGTAAGTTTATCTACCTCAAGAACAACACAGTTATTACCTCGCTGGTGAGAAATGTCATGTAGCTTTTAAGTTGCTAAACTATTTTACTGATTAATTCATCAGAGCAGTGCTGACAAAATGTTTCTGAGCGAGTGTGTGTCCGTCCTATACAGTACATGCCTAGAACTACTTTAGCTGTGGGTTTCCCTGAAAATAATTGCACGCTTTAGAATGTTCGTCAACCAATCAGATTCGAGCATTCAGCAGCCCCGTATTAGGGCCTATAATACACTACAATAGCGTTTCACATAGATGTTTGTGTTTAAATAAAGGGTGTAATTTTCCACATGCACAGCATTAAGGTTTTCTTTGAAATGCCATCTGACTAGTCTAGTAGTTATCAATGTTCCCCTTTTTCTCGGTTGCATAACAATCTTAGTGTTCAACAACCTTTTGCATTGTCCTGTTCCAATCTCAGGCTTGGGCATGTTTTTGTTTCCAATAAACTCTATACTTTTTTTGTCATCAGGACTAATAATTTCAGTTCATGACTCTGTCTTTTAGCATTTTATGAATATATGGTCCTTGGAATGTACGAATACCACATTTGATATAATGAATTTCAATGATAGAAATGTGAAGAATTCTCAGTAATGACCTTTTATGTCAAAGGAAATTCTTTATAAACTCTCAGATGTGACTTTCCATAGCTCACTGAATTGCAATGGAAATAAAAACACACAGCATATAGTTACTTCTAAAGCCACTTTTGGTCTATTCAATGATTTACTCATCTTCTACAATAATATCTGAGTTATCTCAGTAATGCCTGAGGATAACAGATATATGCAATGGCTGAGATTTTGTATAGTTAGTACTTCACCTTCAAAAAATATGCATTAAAATGTACATTAAAAATTCTCTCTTTTGCAAACAGCCTAACAAACAGTATTCACTCACATGCATTTCTGCATATTCTTCATATTCTTTGAGATGCCCAACACATTTTTTTTTATTTCTTTATTTCTGGAGGCTAGTTGGTACAGAAACAACATCAGCACAGACTCAGTTATCAGTGAAAACGCCACAGGGAGAAATCAACAAAATCAAAAAAAAAAATAAACTCAGGTAAGTTTCCTTCTGTTATATGAGGATTCATTGATGAAGATGTTAAAGGGTTAGTTCACTCAAAAATGAAAATAATGTCATTAATTACACACCCTCATGTCGTTCTACAGCCGTAAGACCTTCATTCATCTTCGGGAACACAAATTAAGATATTGTTGATGAAATCCGATGGCTCAGAGAGGCCTCTATAGAGAGCAAACTCTTAAAGTCCATAAAGGTGCTAAAAACATATTTGAAAGAGTTCATGTGAGTTCAGTGGTTCTACCTTAATATTATAAAGCGATAAGAATAATTTCTGTCCACCAAAAAAACAAAATAATGACTTTTCACCAATATCTATATGGGCCGATTTCAAAACACTGCTTCATGAAGCATCTGAGCTTTATGAATCTTTTGTTTCGAAATAGTGATTCGGATCTCCTTTCAAACGGCTAAACTGCTGATTCGTAAAGCTCAGAAGCAGTGTTTTGAAATCGGCCCATATGGATATTGTTGAATAGTCTTTATTTTTTATTTTTTTTGGCACACAAAAAGTATTTGTGTCGCTTTATAATATTAAGATAGAACCACTGAACTCAAATGAACTGTTTCAAATATGTTTTTAGTACCTTTATGGACTTTAAGAGTTTGCTCTCTATAGAGGCCTCACTGAGCCATCGGATTTCATCAACAATATCTTAATTTGTGTTCCGGGTATTACGGGTGTGGATGGAACGACATGAGGGTAAGTAATAAATTACATTATTTTCATTTTTGGGTGAACTAACCCTTTAATGTTGTGATCATATGACCTCCACATAGATGGCCGTGTCAGAGTCTATTGTGATGGGGGTCGGTCTCTCCGGCTGCACTCGCTGTCGTCTGGCCCCTCGTCTTTGTCTCTTATGCATCTGCAACACACAGATGGCTGCATTTCAACATCGAATGCAATCATTATTTCACATGCCTTTTATAAATACAGATGGCATTTGGCTGTTGTGATACCGCTCAGATTGTTGCCATATTTTCAGCTGCTGTTTAAAAGTTGACCCCCCCCCCCCACCACCACCACCACCACCATGACTTCCACTAATAATGTTAATTTAAAAAAAAAAAAAAACATTCTTTTATAATTTAGAGCTTCATTAAATGCTCTTTTCGACTTTACAGGAATATGTTCTCAAAATTCAAAAATTCAACATTCGAATATTCAACATTAAAAAAGTCTAAATTCTAAATTTAAAAATTCTACATTCAAAAGATCGAGTAAAATGTCATCAATTCATACAAATTTAGCAGCGGATGACTATCACGGTGTCTGAGTATGTACTACATTTGAATTTACTTCGCAACCATTAAAAAAGTACACTCTATATAGTATGAATATGGGTACTATGAATGAAATTGGGACGTACTACATCCGCCATGTTGTTACTGCCACGTGACCTACCAGCGTCAGTTGCCTTGCTTCACTTACATTGATAAATCCCCTCTTGTGGACTCATGGGATAGTAAAGTGTCCATCGAATGTGCACTACAGAATCTTGGTGGAAGTAGGCCATCCGGGGACTTTTTTTGAACTTTGTATTCAGACATACTACTCTATTGGTGTACTGTCTTTCACATACTATATAGTAGGGAAGTATTTGTTTTTTAGATGCAATGGGGACCATCATCTGTTTGGTTACTCATATTCTTCAAAATACCTTCATTCAGCTCATTTTGAAGGCCGCATCAAGTGTATCCTTCGTGTCCTTCAAAATGAGCTGAATGAAGGATGTGTAACAAAGGCTGCCTTCCAAGGATCCTTCAAATTGAGCAGCCGAGATACGCAGCCTTACTATAGGATGCAGGCTTGTGTTTGAGGTGCACCCAATCTCTACATTTCTAATGAAACGTCCCTTTCTGCTGACCGGCCAACGAAACATCAAACCGTGCCGTAATCAGTTGTTCCTCAGTTCCGTGCAACAGAATAAAAGTCATCCGCTGCTGCAGTTGTGCGGCAACAACATTTCATCTCTTTCTCATCAAGCAACCAGACTAATGAATGGCTCAACACAAACCCTACCAATCTTCATGAGCACGTCATCGCTTTTACCTGTTTGCTTCGTACAAAAAGTGGAGTGCAGTTCTGATAGATGAGCTGGTAACTGCCGTTGGTGTAGATGTGCGTGACCTCACTGCAGTTAATGTAGAGCGGCATGCGCTCCTGATAGATGCCGAGACTCTCTGGGTGTATTGCAGGAGGTCTGTAGGTCATGACACGTCTCCTTTTCAACAAGAAAAGAGTTCAGATGTTATTAACAGTTAGTCAGATTGCACTAGATATAAGCACATGATAAAACATTAGTGACAAGGATCTTACTGTCTGTTTGTCCAGCAACAGCAGTAACATATTAGAAGAAGACTCAGCAGCAGAAGGAAAAGCACAGCACATGCTGTCGGTATTAGAGTCCATATCAGATGACCTGTGAAAAAAAATAATGTCCTCGTTATAATGCATCTCAATGTATTGTAATATCAGATAGAATATGCAAACTTTTTTTTTAAATTAGTAATTAAATATTTAAACATTTATGTAAATATTTTAAATTATATTTATGTATATATGTATATATAAATTAATATTGAATTAATATTAATTTAATTAATACTTAATTAAATAATATAATAAAATTATAACTAAAAGTTTAATTTACATGACTTTTCTAGCCATTTGGCTATTTTTTAAATTTTTTTTTTTTTTTTTGAAATATTTTTAATGTCCTTCCTGATTTTGGGAAAAATTTGCAGAATGGATATAGACACTAAAATTGTGTTAAACAGCGCTGTTTTTTTACTACACTATTATAGGTAGATAAAAACATCATTATATTATCAACTATTATATTTAATAGTTTAAAACAGAGGGATGTGCAGAACTTTCTAAGTGTTCCCATTCTGTGCGAATCTGCAGGATTTATGGATCAGTTACAGAATCATTGAAAATATAACAGTATATGGGTTTAAAAACAACATGAGTAAATAATAACAAACTATAATCTTCTAAATGTCATTTTTCAGCAGTAGCGTACCATCATGAGCCTCAAACAGTATCTGAGAGTCGTTTCCCAGTGAGTTGATTGCGTAACATTCCACTGGCAGAGGAGCGTCTGCGATCCCGCTGAGAGTTGCCACCAGTATGTGGTTGAAATAAGAAAAAGAAGTGTTATATCCCTCCGGCAGATGAGTCCCGTTCACGCTCCAGGTGACAGCGGGACGAGGGTTTGAGTCCACAGCACAGAAGCAGGACAGCAGCGTCCCGTCCCAGTCACAGGACGAGTTGGACAGAATCACAGGAGTATCTACAGAGACGAGAATAATGGACATGGACAACATGAGACAAACAAAAAAGGACAGAATGCAGAAGCAGAATGCAAATTAATTTTGTGTCATGTTTCACAGGTTTCTAAAGCAGGGTCATTATAGTTAACAAAAAATTTAAATCAAAACTAGAATCATAAAAAATGTTTTCGTTACTTTAAAGGGTTAGTTCACCCAAAAATGAAAATTCTGACATTTATTACTTACCCTCATGCCGTTTCACACCCGTAAGATCTTATTTTTGTTGAAATCTGATGGCTCCGTGAGGCCTCCATAGGGAGCAATGACATTTCCTCTCTCAAGATCCATAAAGGTACTAAAAACATATTTAAATCGGTTCATGTGAGTACAGTGGTTCAATATTAATATTATAAAGCGACGAGAATATTTTTGGTGCGCCAAAAAAACCCAAAATAACGACTTATTTAGTGATGGTCGATTTCAAAACCATACTTCAGGAAGCATCGGAGCACAGATGAATCAGTGTGTTTATTTGTTATTTTGTTTTTTTTTGGCGCACCAAAATATTCTCGTTGCTTTATAATATTAATATTGAACCACTGTACTCACATGAACCGATTTAAATATGTTTTTAGTACATTAATGGATCTTGAGAGAGGAAGTGTCATTGCTCCCTATGGAGGCCTCACTGAGCCATCGGATTTCAACTAAAATATCTTAATTTGTGTTCTGAAGATGAACGAAGGTCTTACGGGTGTGGAACGACAAGAGGGTGAGTAATAAATGACAGCATTTTCATTTTTGGGTGAACTAACCCTTTAAATAAAAATATACTGGAATACAATAAAATGTAAAAAAACTAACTTTTTTTATTTCAACTTTTAATTAATTAAATTTAATTTAATTTAATTTAATTCAACTTTATGTACTAAAATAAAAATAAAACTGCAAAAATTAAAATACTATATAGACATTTTTAAAATAAAAAAAACCAAATAAATAACAAAAACACAACAAACTTACTAAAACTTTAAATAAAATTGAAATTAAAATAATAACAGAAGATATAAAAAATAAAAACAACTTCAAAATTAGAGATGCACTGATATATCGGTCAATAATTGGTATCAGCCAATAAAAGCAAATTTTCACACTATTGGCTATCGGCCGATAGTTTAAAAACAGCTGCTAGTCAGGGCTGATATTGTCATGATCACCGTCTGTTCCTGTCAGTTCCCGGACTACATCTCCCATCATCCTCTCTGCCACTCACCTGCACACACTTCACACTAATCACCAATCACCACACCCAGCTGCAGCTCATTACATGGACTATAAAAGACTCATACACACACCACCTCACTGCTAGGTCTTGTTTTCCCAGTGTAACATTTCCAAGCGTTTGTCCTGTTTATCCTGTCTGTTCCGGTTCCTGTTTCTGATCCCTGTCTGGTTCTACTGTTTGGTGATTGATAGCTGCCTGCCTTTTGACCACTGCCTGTTCTCTGACTACGTTCCTGCCTGTCTCTGATGTTCCTGTTTGCCCCGTTTGACCATGCCTGTACGACCACGCTCAACATTTAATAAAGCTTTGCATATGGATCTCACTCTGAGTCCCGCCTTCGTTACAGATATATCCTGTCAATCAAAAGAAAGGCAGGAAAATGCACTGCATTTGTGCTTTGTGTAAAGCAAATGCTAAGAAACCAGTTTGATGTTCAATATTAATAGTAATTAAAAAGTTAAGAAATATTAATTTAATCAGAATTTAGTTAATGTGTTGATATTAATTTGGCAGGAGGCCGGAGGCCGTTGACTCACATTGCACATTGAGGGCCGTGAGGCTTGATGTCGCCCATCCTAGTCTGTTGGTAGCGGTGCACTGAACGCGTGTGTCTCGGGTCACGTTATAGATGCGGATGGTGGGAGTGCGTTTGGGGAGGATCACTTTGTTTCCCGACTGAACGGTTGACCACTGGTATTCTAACACAGGTGGGTCGGCCTTACAGGAACAACTCAGCAGAGCATTTCCTCCAACCCGGACAGACACCGTGAAGACCTGAATGTAGACGTCTTTGGGAGGAACTGTGAAGAGACCAGAAACATTTAGAATCATTTAGTACATCACTGCTTTAGATCAGTGGTTATCAACCAGGGAGCCTCAAGACAACAAAAAAAGCTTTTACAAGATGTAAAATAAGTCTCTTGTGTCCTCAGAATGTGTCTGAAGTTTCAGCTCAAAATACCCCACAGATCATTTATTATAGCTTGTTAAATTTGCCCCTATTTGGGTGTGAACAAAAACACACTGTTTTTGTGTGTGTCCCTTTAAATGCAAATGAGCTGCTGCTCCCGGCCCCCTTTCCAGAAGAGGGCGGAGCTTTAACAGCTCAACAACAACAAAGCTGGAGAATCTCACGCAGCCAAAATGAGGATTGTCAGTAACGGTGTTCAGCCTTACATTGTTCAAACCGGAGTCGACACTGATGGAGAGACTCAGGAAGAAGTTACAACTTTTAGAATGAATCTGGACGTTTCTGAATGGTTAGTGGATAAATTTATGTAGTTGCTGTGGAGTTGATTCAACTCATCCACTAGCATGTGCCGTCATGTTCATCTTTTGTGCAAATCCAGGGTTGAATTGACCCTCGTTTGTGAAGCAGTCCGGTGTAAAACAACAACTCTTCATGTTCTCTAAAGCAGCCCAACATGGCCTCACCCCCTTTGTTGAGTGTTCTCGGGGGCGGGGTTTATGTACATTTTAGGGTTAGTGATGTCACCAACCCGGAAATAAGCTCATTGTAGTCCCTACCAGCCATTTGTTGTAGTCCTTAAAGAATTCTTTAAAAGAAAATATCTCCCTTTGCATTGAACTTTGAGCGTCGTAACTTTGCAGATGTTGTTTATGCTCAAACAGTAACATTACACACTAACTAAAGTTAAAAAACTGAAATCATAATCAACCACCCCTTTTGGTTTGAATTTAGGTTCTACATGTTTGTGATTAGTGGATAAGGATCTGTGACATCTTACAGTGAACGAGGATCTCTCGAGTGAATGAAGATCTTCTGTTCTTCGGATACTCCACCTCACATCGCACTCTGGGGTTTGTGTGTTTCGGGACAGTAAAGGACAGAGACGTCCACATCACCGGTAACTCTCCCGGGACATGCTGCAGCTCTGTGTCTCCGTGAACGCTGCTGCCGCCCTGATCGCCTCGCTCCCACTTCCACAGCAGACGGGGGCGTTCGGACGGGCAGCTGAGCTTCACTGAACAGTTCAACACCACCCGCTGACCCTCCTTCACGGGCCCCGGGTCAGTGACCTCAGGCGGCTCCGGCGTACCTGATGATGAGACACACATACACATATTCTGTGTTAATAGATGTAAAATCTCATGAATATCAGTGTTATTTTAGTATCATTAAAGGTGCGGTAAGTGATTTCTGAGAAAGGCTGTTGATATTTGAAATCACCAAAACAAACACAACCATACCTAAAAGGATCACACCTCTATCTTGATAGCTCCGCCCCCCAAATTTACAAACACGCTATGCAGTATAGGCACCTCCCCCCTCATGAGTGGACACGCCCCCCTTACTGCTGATTGGCTACAGGTGTTTTGGTGCTCAGTTGGATCCACTTTCGACAGCGTTTCTCAGAAATTGCTCACTGCACCTTTAATACAGTCAGTGTTAATTTCCTTGACGAATAATTTTCGTCATAATTTTCGTCAACGACCTTTTTTCACGGACGAAAACGAGACGATGACTAAATAAAAATGCGTTTTGAATGACTAAAACTATGACTAAAATCTACTCTATATTTTCGTCAACGAATAAAAAAGAGACGAAAATGAAAGAGAGGGACGATTTGGGAATATAGGCAGTCAGGTCTGCTGTCCTGTGTGGAAGGTGCTGATCTAACCGCGGGAAACGCGGCGCTGTTGCGCGCTCTACAGGCTCGCGCAGCAGCACTTCAGACTGCTGTGCAATTAATGAATAGCGCATATTTATGCTATGCGTTCGCTTATAAGCTAATGTTTATGAATTATGACAATGTTTACTACACAATGTTTAAATGGTAGTATGTTTTAGACGGTTGTAAGAATGCATATTTTTATCACCCTCATGAGCAGCCTGCTACAGTGCAGCCTGCAGACATTTCAGAATAAGAGTCACGGTGTATTTCGGGATGGTTTATAAATTATTTTTTCCTGGTCAATATTGTTATTATGTTTACACAATAAACTGTATTTAATTTAATTTATGTTTAATTCATAGTAAACTACTGTATCTTCATAGGAAGGAAAGACTAAGAACATTATTTGACACATTATTCAATATATTTTACAAGTATAAGGGTTATTATAGTTAACTAGACCTAAAACCATAAAAAAATCTTCATTACTTGAAAAAAAACATTAACTGAAATAAGAAATAAATATATAAAAATGTAAACTTATTTTATTTCATCTAGTTTCTAAGCTTTAGCTTAACCTGAGGTATTAAAATGAACAGAAATAAAAACTTATAGACATTTAAAGCAAAAACTAAAGACATAAACACAAAAAATTACTAAAACTTTTAACTAAAATTACAATGAAAGCGAAAAAATAATCTAATAAAAAAAAACTTTAAATGAAAATAATAATGCCTCAATGATAAGTGTGTCAATCCCTGAAATATGCTGAATTTTGCTCTTTTGTGTATTTTTGCACTTGAACGGTCAAAAATGTATTATACAGTTATAGTTTTTATTTATATTTTGAATTAGTTTATTTTTTGTTGTTGTATATTTTCCATTGTCATTTTAATTTTAGTTACTGTTTTATAAATTTTGTTGTCTGTTTTTGGTATTTCTACTAGTTTTATTATTATTTATTACTTTTTATTCTTTTAATTTCCATTTTAATGTTTAAAGTTGTTGTGTTTTTTTTGCCATTTGTATTAGTTTTTTATGCCTATACATTTTTTATTTATAATTTGAATTTTTTTTTTTTAATTTTACCTCGTTTTGAAAATGTTTGTGATTTTGTCATTTTTATTAGTTATTTTTAAATATGTCCATATAGGGGTTTTTTTTATAAATATTTTGAATTAGTCTTTATTTTCTGTTTTCATTTTAGTTAAAGTTGTAGAAATGTTATTGTTTGTCATTTTCATTATTATTTTTAAAATATATCTATATAGTGTTTACTAATATTTTGAATTCGTTTTAGTAATTTGTTTTTTTTTTGTCATTTCTAAATATATTTTTAATTTTAATTTAAGTTTCATTTATTTAAATATTTCAACTGAATCTAAATGAAAATGTTGTAGAAATGTTGCCTTGGCAACTAACTGAAATAAATTAATTAATTAGTTGCATTTACATCACGTCAGAGCAACATTAGCATAGCCTACCAGTGACGCTGATGTTGATCTTGGTGCCCACAGCCCATGACCTTTGACCCTGCTCCCTCATCTGCAGCTCATATGTGTTCTGGTCTTCCCTCCTGATTCTGCCGATGTTGACGGAGCAGTCGCCGGAGCTGATGTTCCCCGCGAGGGACGTGCGCTCTCTGAAGTCTGAATGAATCGCATCCCCGCGATGAGTGCTGAAGACCGTCGTTCTCAGCATCATGAAGTAGGAAGTCGGGGTTCTCGCGAGCCGAACTTCCATCTTCTCTGGGGTGAGAACCGGGCTGAAGGAGCAGGGGAGCACGAGACACGATCCCTCCAGGACAATCACTCTCACCGGGGCAGAAAGTGAGACAGCAGGTGTCGCCCTCCACTGACATGCTGAAGACAGAGAAGGAACAGTTCGTTTACAGATCCTTTTTTTTTTTTTTTATTAATTTCTGTAAAATAATTCAGTGACACTTTACAACAAACTTCCATTTTTTAACATTAGTTAAAGGGATAGTTCACCCAAAAATGAAAATTCTGTTTCAAACCTGTATGGATTTCTTTCTTCTGCTGAACACAAAAGAAGATATTGTGAAGAATGTTGGAAACCAAACAGTTGATGGTCCCCATTGACTTCCATAGTAATTTATTTCCATACTATGGAAGTCAATAGGGTCCATCAACTGTTTGGTTACCCATATTCTTCAAAACATCTTCTTTTGTGTTTAGCAGAAGAAAGAAATTCATACAGGTTTAGAACAACTTGAGGGTGAGTAAATGATTTTTGGGTGAACTATCCCTTTAACTACATTAGTTACACTGTAATAAATGTACTGCTGATGCATTAACTAACCTTAACCTGATGCAAATTAAGTCTGATAATATTTCACGTCATCACAGACAGTTGCTCATTGAAATGTCTCAATGAATGATAATAAATGACTTTCAGTGTGATCATCCTAATGAGAATATTGAACATGATTTTTGTCATCACGTGTATTTGAAAGCACTTCAGAATCAGATCATCACCAGACTCATTTCACAACACGATCAAAATATAGAAAAGGGAAGTTATGAAGTGCTTTGTGTCTCACAGCGCACATGCATAAATACTGTCACATGTATTTAATGAACATTAACATACTGTATTATTATGTGTTCAAGTTTATTTAATGATGTGAGAAATGTGAGAGCATGTTGGAGTGGTTAGTAATGAGATGAAATTATATTTTTGCATCATAATCGGATTTGATTTGATTTTGACAGATGCAGATCAGGGCAGATATAATAAAACATCACTTACCAGTCATCACAGTAAAGAGCCCGATCACCGCGTCCAGAGCCATGAGTGCACGTCAGCCGGAGGGACGATGCCACACCAGTGGACAGATGCTGTCTGGGGATTTTTTAGTCTTTTTCTGTTGTAAAGGGAAGTCAAAACTGGAGGTCTGGCATGTTTCGTAATGCTGACCTGCTGTTCCATGACGTTCCTGCTCAAGCATCTTGACTCCATTTACATTTATGCTTTTGAATTTTATCCAAAGCGACTTCATTGCTTTCAAGGTACACATTGTTGTCAGGTCTTGCTTTCCCTGTATGGGAATCAAACCCATGGCATTGCTAGTGCCATGCTCTGTTTGAGCTATACACTGGAAAAAAATGTAATTTTTACAGAAAAAAGGCAGCTGTGGTTGCCATAATAATTAAGTAAAAATAATTCAGTAAAAAATGTAAACATATTTACAGAACCTGTACATTTTACAGCTTAAAACTAATTTATAAAAATTACATTTTAATATCTGTAAATCCAACAGCCCTTTTCTGCTGAATTAGCTGTTCTGTAAATCTGTTCTGTACTGTTAACATATACTGACATCCACCATAATAACACAGAGAAAATATGTAGAGAAAAAAACATGATGATTCAAAGTCAAAGCTGAGGTAAATAGAAGATGCACACTGTGTTATACAAATACAAAACACCATCATGGTAACACACATGACACTAACATAATGCAATAAACATTCACTAAATAGCATAAGATGTAACATAAAATTAATGTACATAACTGAAAAACTGAGAAGAAACATAATAATTAAAATGAAAAAACGTCAAATGTAAAGTGTCACACAGGGAATTCTGGAAATGTCAGGTTATGCTTTTCACTGTAAAAAATAAGATGATTTGTTCTTTTTTCTTAAAAAAAAAAAGTACATTCAACAGTATTTTACTGTAAAATTACACAAAATGTAAGGCTAAATCTATTACAGATTTCCTCCAAATATAGTACAGGAATTTACTGTTAAACAACTAATACAGTAGGTTTTTACTGTCACATTTTTACAGTCTATTACAGTTAAAATAACAATCTTTTTTTAATGCCATATTCATCAAAAACTAATTGTGTAATTTATTGCATTTTGTATTAGTATTATTTAGCTCAGCATCTTTTACACAAAGTAAAGTTCACCATGTGCTCAGCAGTGACTCATGCTCACATTTTAACCCATTTCCTCTCCCAATGCTTCCTTCTATTCGTTTTCCTTTTTTTTTTCTGTTTTTTGCAAACGTTCATAGTGTTTATCAATTAGATTCATGCTAGCACCAAATCGATACATTAATGCCTCAATTTCTCATTCTAATGTGCTTATAGAAACATGCACCATTGTTCCATTGTTCTATTGTTCCTTTTCACACAGATTTCATTTCTGATGCAAAACTTTACACAAAATGCTCTGGCACACTTTTCAAAGTCATCACACTTGCCTCAAACAACTGCAAAGATTCAATGAGTGGCAGACTTTATTTTACCTTATGTGCACTTACATGTACAGTGTGGGTTAAGGTTAGGTTTAGGGGTAGGTTCAGGGTTAGTAGTTATTAATTACTATAATAACTACATATGTACATGGGGAACAGGACTGTAAAATAAAGTGCTACCCAATAACCTCATAGAAAAATGCATTTAATAATCATACACTTTGAATTCCTCTTTGTCTCAAATATTGTAGGTCACATAATTGCTCATTATAAAGTTTTAAATATGGATATTTTTCTTACAAAAACCCATCGCTTCTCTTCAGAAGGCATTATTAACCCACTGGAGTCGTATGGATTACTTTTATGATGGATGGATGCGCTTCAAAAACACCTGGAAAGAGCCAAGATATTATTTAATATAACTCTGAATGTGTTCGCCTGAAAGAAGAAAGTCATATACACCTAGGATAGCTTGACGGTGAGTAAATTATGAGATAATTTTCATTTTTGGGTGACCCGTTCCTTTAACATACCAAAGAAGAAACAAGAAATAAGTAGAGGTATTGTGTGAAATCTGTTATGCTCACTTGGAGCCTCATCACGCACTGAATATCTCTGAAACAACAAACATAACCTGTTCCTACAGACAGAAAATTTAGGTTATCTGTTTACTCTGTAAAGTTACCCGGGTATGTCACATAACCTGCTTTCTGGAATATCCTGCAGACAGAATTATCTACTAGCAATCAGTGTTTGTTTGTTCAAAAATGAAACAGTGTGATAAAGCGGAAATTCTCAGAGCCCTCAGATAGTGTCATTATGCAACTTTTCCAATAAATACAGCTCTTTTATTATGTAAAATCTAATATTACTGCAATAGGCTATAATCGTTATGATTAGCGATGGGTGAAATTAAGCTTTTCGAAACACTGAATCAACTGAACCAACTGCTTCGCAAAATAATTGAAGATTCGATTCGCCTGTAAAGAACACTGTAAAAAGTAAAAAAAAAAAGCATAAAATATTGGCAACAGATTACAAGCAATATTATTCATTAAATTCAACAAATAGAATTGAGTTTGAATTAATCAGATGAATTCCTTAAATATCAACCATTTAAAACAAGTCAAATTTAAACAAAAATATCTGAATACAGACAGACGTCAAAGATGAATTATGAACTATTTTTTATTGCCAACATTGAAGACATCTGATGATAACAAGCAGAATGACTGAAGGAAAGAGAAACACAAGAATTAACAGAGGTTTGATTTTATTGAAAATGTTTGGTCACTATTATGGTGATCATTGTTTCATTTAGTTGCTTTTTATGTCAGTTTGTGGTTTTTGTAATGTTGTTTGCTAATTTTACACATTTTAAATGGTTGATTTTTAAGAATTAATTTGATTAATTCTAACTCTTATATGTTGAATATAATTAATAATATTGCGTGTAATCTGTCGCCACAATTTTATTGAGTAGATAGAGTGCATTACTTTTCACAGTGAACTCACCTTGAGGGTTTGTTCAAAGAAGTTGTATCATTCTCGTGTTTCAGGACGACCAGGTGCAAGAATACATGAATAAATCCCACCATGACTCTCAAGTGGTTACAAGAGTCTTGAGCTACAGAGCCTAGAAACACGACTCGTGCTTCTTGTCCTTTAAAAAGAGAGCAATGAACATTGAATTGCTCCTCCTAAAATGTAGGCTACTATTGCTCTCTCTATATGTGCGTTAAAAAATACTATAGTCATTTATAGTAAATACTATAGTGTTTTAGAAACATACTATAGTAAATTGTAGTATACTGTATATATTATAGTATTTACAACACTTTGTTAATGAATGCTGCAGCATATTGTAATATTAACTATAGTGAACTGATCAACTGTAATAAATACTGTAGTATACTTTAAACTAGTGTATTGTAGTGTAATATACCGTATAGATTAAAGAAAACCTAGTACAGTATTGGGTAATGTAATTTGTTTATATTACTATAGTTATGTTACCACAGCAATTATAGAATTACCACAAAAAATTAATTCAAGTACTTTACTATAGTACGATTCAAAAACACTTTAGTATTTACTATAAATTACTATAGTATTTTTTCACCTGGGTGAGAAGAGCTCATTTATGAATTTAGGCCATTTGGTCCATAATTGTTTTTTCTTTTACAACGAGGACAATATTGAAAGATTTGACACAACACTTCTCTCAGTCAGATCCAGGGTCTCTTTTATAGTGATTCTGTAAAATATGTCACATTTTAATAAAAATTTAAATCATGTTTTCAAATAAAGTGTGAGCTAAGTTTGACATCAATGAGGTCAAAAGGTTGATTCCTGCAAAAAGTGAGAATAATCATAGTTTTACTACAGTAACAATTGTACAGCAACTTATATTTGTAGTTAAAGGGTTAGTTCACCCAAAAATGAAAATTGTCATTAATTACTTACCCTCATGTCGTTCCACATCCGTAAGACCTTTGTTCATCTTCGGAACACAAATTAAGATATTTTTGATGAAATCCGATGGCTCAATGAGGCCTGCATAGGGAGCAATGACATTTCCTCTCTCAAGATCCATTAATGTACTAAAAACATATTTAAATCAGTTCATGTGAGTACAGTGGTTCAATATTAATATTATAAAGCGACGAGAATAATTTTGGTGCGCCAAAAAAAACCAAAATAACGACTTATTTAGTGATGGCCGATTTCAAAACACTGCTTCAGGAAGCATCGGAGCGTTATGAATATTTTGTATCGAATCAGCTGTTCGGAGCGCCAAAGTCACATGATTTCATCAGTTTGACACGCAATCCAAATCATGATTCGTTACGCTGATTCATTATGCTCCGAAACTTCATTAAGCAGTGTTTTGAAATCGGCCATCACTATATAAGTTTTTTTTTTTTTTTTTTTTTTGGTGCACCAAAAATATTCTTGTCACTTTATAATATTAATATTGAACCACTGTACTCACATGAACTGATTTAAGTATGTTTTTAGTACCTTTATGGATCTTGGGAGAGGAAATGTCATTGCTCCCTATGGAGGCCTCAATGAGTCATCGGATTTCAACTAAAATATCTTAATTTGTGTTCCGAAGATTAACGAAGGTCTTACGGGTGTGGAACAGCATGAGGGTGAGTAATGAATGACAGAGTTTTCATTTTAGGGTGAACTAACCCTTTAACCCACAGTAACCACAAAAGTAGGCTACTGTAACCATATTTGTAGTAAAAACACGGTAATAAAAATAATCATCCATCTTCCAAAAAACATTGTTAAAATTTTACTATAGTAACACCATGGGTGTTTTTCATAATGACTTAAACTGGTGTCTGTACGTCTATGATAATGATGATGATTATACTTTCGTTTATGGCGTTTTTAAAGGACTTTTATTTTGAAAGCACGAGTGCGTCAGATGGGTTGTTGTGCTTCCGTGTTTGGTCAGTGTCAGTCACTTGATGATTTCAGTTGCGTTTTGAGGAGAGTTTTTGAGATTTCTACCTCGCCGAAAGGACTATTTCAAAGCTAAAAACACAAACTCAACATTGTTCTGCTGTACAAATCTTCAAATCCTCCACAGAATGGATGAATCCCGAGTGTTTGGGTCGATGTTGGTCTTTCTGCTGGTGTGTGTCGCATTCATTGCTTCTGCGACGGCAACAACTACAGCTAAACCTACAACTCCTCCACCTGTTCACAAACGTATGTTTTCACCTGCATATGTCTTACTTTTGATCCTATATCTCTATTCTGCAGTCTGGAAATACTTGTAATACAATGTAAATGTACAAATATATTTAAATATATATTATTATTATAGTTACGTGTGCCTTATAATTAATGTATAGATTTTACAATATCTTTTATAATTTATGTCATATATTTAATATAAAATATTTACTATTTTTAATGTCAGTGGTGTTAGTCATCAACATAAAAATATTTATGAATAACACATAAGTAGAAGTTACATATTTTGTGAATGGCAATGAAAAAATTAACATCTTTAAGTACTCCCTTTAATATATATATATATATATATATATATATATATATATATATATATATATATATATATATATATATATATATATATATATAATTTGTCAGTTTTGTTAGTATTTTATGCCATTTATGATTAGTAATCCAGTATGTGATTTTTATGGAAGCCCATCCACATAAGAAACATAATCATGCTTTGGTGAATCATAGTTATGACATATCATAATTGTAACACAAAAAGTCAAAATTGGAAATGGGCCTCCATAGATAGTCAGTGGTAGCTTTAATAAAGTTAAGCATAGTTTAGTTATGCTTCATGATCTGTCTGTGAGTTTCCAGATCATCTAGGCAGTTTTTTGGCTAAATGTAGCTTTTTAATTTCAGAGTGAAAGTGTTTTATGTCAGTATTTTGTCTGATACATGTATATATTTTTATTCTCACCCCAGCATGCAACACAATGACTTCCTGTGAGACCTGCCTCACCAATGTTTCGGTAAGATAATATACGGCTCATTTACTTTTTATTAGCCGGGTCATTTGTTTTTCTTCACTACTATCTGAATTTTTCAAAAATTAACACTGTAATTTAGGAAGGTAATTAAATAAATGGTATATCAAGACTAATCTGCTCAGACACTCCAATTTTATTAATTATAACTGGATTATTTACACAAAGACATGGAAATCAGCAGGATGGTCTGAAAGTTACTCATTGCTAAATTAGGGAGAAGTTAATTTTCATATTTTAACATTCTTTGAAATGTTGATATTATTATCAAACTGATTTGTGTCATGAATATTTTAAAGAGACTCAAACCAACTAACACAGCAAAACATGCAATTGCATGTGTGTATATATATATATATATATATATATATATATATATATACACACACAAATATACATACATAAACACACACACACATATATACATATGCACTACTCTAATCATGTTTTAACCATTATTTTTTTGTAGTTTTTTGTAGTTTTACTATAGTAGCACCATGATTTGGTGTCTGTACTATTATGATAGTTATATGATGATTATACTTTCATTTCATCTTTTGAAATGTTGATATTTTCAGAATGATTTGTGTCATTTGATCAGACAGGATGAATGTTTTAGTGAGACACAAACCAACTAACAGCACAAAAATTACACAATTCATCAAATGCATTAATGATAATGTTTGTGCGGATGTGTTTCACTTTCTGAAGAATGATGCCTTTTAATAATAATAATTATATTAACTGTTTTTGCCAACAGTGTTTGTGGTGCCAGACCAACAGCAGCTGCACAGATTATCCCGTGTCGTATGTGATTCCGCCGGCGTCGGTGTGTAAACTCTCTCAGGCCCGCTGGGGTGTTTGCTGGGGTGAGTTAGATATTTGTTCACATTATATTATGTAACACATGCTAATAGCTTTAAGATACACAATAGACATGATGATTTACAGCCAGCTGCTGAGATGATGGAAGTAATACTTTCACATTCGTGAAGTGAGATTTGCATTCAGGGCTGAAAGTCCCTCAGTTCAACTTCCTTTAAATGACAGGGGAAAGATAGCAGTTGTTTTTTAACGTCACGGCACTATTTACCAGTCCTGAGGATATTAAATTAACTTATGCAGATCTCTAGAATACTTGATTCTGATTGGTCAGTCAGTGGTTAAATAATACTGAATAATGACCTTCATCCAGGGCAACATGGTATAAGTGAGTGCTCATCTGTTTCCTACCACTGATATTTTAGTGTTATTCATGTACTAATATAGTTAAATATTAATACTAAATATTAACAATATTTATTAGTGGTGGGCATAGATTAATTTTTTTAATCTAGATTAATTTTGGAATTAATCTAGATTAATCTAGATTAAAATGGCTCATTTGAATTCTGCCGAAGACTTTCAGAATATGTGAGATACCCAAATTGTCCCTGCGTCCCAATGTCCATACTATCCATCCTAAGTAGTATGTGAGATTAAAATAAGTGTGTCCCAAAGCATAGTATGTTGAAAAGAGTATGCCAAAAGTCCCCGGATGGTCTACTATTTCCGGTAGATTTTCAGAGTGTGGATCCGTGCACACTATAGAGGCTAATATTGCCCACAACCCATTGCGCGTTGTACGAGGATTCAGTTCAGAACTACAAAAAAAAAAACAAAAACTACAAAACATGGCGAATATGCACGATCGACGCTGAGAGATTGTTTGAGTGACTAATAATCAGTTAAAAAGGATAGAAAATATTTATTTTAATGTTATATGTGTTATTTTTCATCTGCAAATACCAATGTGGACTTTTATAAAGATCTGATTGGCCATTAAGTTTTAAATGCATCATTATGCATTAATATGAGGAGAGTTCTCCACATGAAAGACTCACGGCTGCAGATCAAAGTGCTGCATTTCTCTCTGATACGGTAGGAAATTAGCTAAATGAAATGTGGAGGATGTAAGATGATTGACAGGCCAGTTTACGGTGACTGGATGCGACAGAGAGCAAAGACGCAATTGTATGACGTGATAGTATGTACCAAAGCTTGTCTACTCTTTTGCTACACACTCAAAAGTAAGTA
This sequence comes from Ancherythroculter nigrocauda, assembly GCA_036281575.1. Classification (NCBI taxonomy): domain Eukaryota; kingdom Metazoa; phylum Chordata; class Actinopteri; order Cypriniformes; family Xenocyprididae; genus Ancherythroculter; species Ancherythroculter nigrocauda. The sequence continues at coordinate 39,407,344 of VTFQ01000010.1, forward strand.
CTTTTTGTTCACAGAAAGAGTACATACTTTTTGGGCGTAGTATAAGTAGGCGAATTGGGACGCAGCAAATGACTAAAAGTAATCCGCCATTTTGTCCGACAAACCTGTCAGGAGTTAGAAGATTAACCTCGGTGGAGTTAAACTTGAAAATTTGTGTATATTGACATCTTTCCGCGTTTGAAACAACATTGATTCTCATGTTCATTCATGTTTATTTGATGCTATAAAGAGAGTAAGAGATGATCGGTTTACGAGCCTCTTGAGCTGAGGCGCTACAGCAATCTGTCACCACCATGGTCACGACATATTAAAGAGCCACAAAATGGTTTTTATTGTTTGAATTTCTTAAAAAAACTACACAGTTTTAAAGCTGGGACTTTGGTAAATATCATAAGTAACCTGCTCTGTCTTGTCTGTCGACGTGTTGTCAGTGTCCTCTTTGCTCCGTGATGCATTTATCACTGTGTGTGGTGTGACAGCGCCACGGCTTGTCGGACAAAGCAACAGTAACTAAGGGGGGCGGGTCTTTGCGAAGGGTCAATTCGGCTAGGTATACATCCGCGCTAAACTATCAAGGTGAAAGTCATCATAGCTTGCGTAGTATAGACCCAGCTCCCAACCCAACTTTGAGAATAGATTAACGGCGATATTTTTTTTATCGCCCGATAAGAGTCTCACGTTAACGCAGCACGTTAACGCCGTTAACGGCCCACCACTAATATTTATATATTTAAATGCATTTTTATTTCTATTTATTTATTTTATTTATAATTCAGTTTTAGTACTTCAACTTCAACTTATTAAAGTTATTTTTCCAAGGCAACATTTCTAATTTTCATTTAGGTTTCATTTCATTTTAATTATTAGTAATTTTGTTATGTGGTTTTGTCATTATTTTTTTAACAAAATATTTTTATATTCAAATGTGTTCTTATTTTAGTTAATAATTTTAGTACTGCAACTCAAATGTATTAAATTTAGTTGCCAAGACAACATTTCTAATTTTTGTTTAGTTTAGGTTTTCCATTTAATATTTTTATTTTATTTTATTTTATGGGACATGGGAGTGAAAAAAATATATTTCAGTGTTTTTGCATTTGATCGCAAAAGTTTTGCATTCCCTCAGTTAAATATTCTCCCGTTTTTCAGGGGAGCGCAAACTTGTGCAAAGTTTTGCGTTCCCCGAAAAACGTTCGTGTTCTTTGCGAGTGAACGGAAAGTTTCTCAGGGGAATGCAAAACATTTTGCAAGCAAACGCAAAGTTTCTCAGGCGAACGCAAAACATTTTGCAAGCAAACGCAAAGTTTCTCAGGGGACCGCAAAACATTTTTTGATTGAACGCAAAGTTTCTCAGGGGAACGCAAAACATTTTGCAAGCAAACGCAAAGTTTCTCAGGGGAACGCAAAACATTTTTTGATCGAATGGAAAGTTTCTCAGGGGAACACAAAACATTTTTTGATTGAACGCAAAGTTTCTCAGGGGAATGCAAAACATTTTGCAAGCAAACGCAAAGTTTCTCAGGCGAACGCAAAACATTTTGCAAGCAAACTCAAAGTTTCTCAGGGGACCGCAAAACATTTTTTGATTGAACGCAAAGTTTCTCAGGGGAATGCAAAACATTTTGCAAGCAAACGCAAAATTTCTCAGGGGAACACAAAACATTTTGCAAGCAAACGCAAAGTTTCTCAGGGGAACGCAAAACATTTTTTGATCGAACGGAAAGTTTCTCAGGGGAACACAAAACATTTTGCAAGCAAACGCAAAGTTTCTCAGGCGAACGCAAAACATTTTGTGATCGAACGCAAAGTTTCTCAGGGGAACACAAAACATTTTTTGATCGAATGGAAAGTTTCTCAGGGGAATGCAAAACATTTTTTGATCGAACGGAAAGTTTCTCAGGGGAATGCAAAACATTTTTTGATCGAATGGAAAGTTTCTCAGGGGAACACAAAACTTTTTGCAAGCAAACGCCAAGTTTCTCAGGGGAACGCAAAACATTTTTTGATCGAATGGAAAGTTTCTCAGGGGAATGCAAAACTTTTTGCAAGCAAACGCCAAGTTTCTCAGGGGAACACAAAACATTTTTTGATCGAACGGAAAGTTTCTCAGGGGAACACAAAACATTTTGCAAGCAAACGCAAAGTTTCTCAGGGGAATGCAAAACATTTTGCAAGCAAACGCAAAGTTTCTCAGGGGAATGCAAAACTTTTTGCAAGCAAACGCCAAGTTTCTCAGGGGAACGCAAAACATTTTTTGATCGAACGGAAAGTTTCTCAGGGGAACACAAAACATTTTGCAAGCAAACGCAAAGTTTCTCAGGGGAACGCAAAACATTTTGCAAGCAAACGCAAAGTTTCTCGGGGGAACGCGAGAGAACGCAAAAGCATTGACAAATAATTTTTCCTCCCATTTCATATGTTTTTTCCTTCACCATGTCCCTTTAGGGGCTCTGTAGTTTTGTATCTCTGCATCCTCTATGAGTAGATAATAAATAATTTAAACTCGAATCAATATTTACCTGTTCTTTATTGATTTATTTGGTAAATAGTCATGTAATAAGTGTGATAATGTACATTCAGACTGTCATTATCACAAAAAATAAACCCCTTCAGAGTGATAAAATTCCTGATGTTGAGTTTTATTTAGTGACGATGAACGGCTTTCTTTATATTCTACTTTAGTTACTTAGTTTCTCACTTCTACAATGAAAGTTTCTCTGACTGCCATGTAGCAGCTCTTAAAGTCAGTTTCAGTTTCTTTATCATTCAGGCACACGCTTAACCTTGTGGATCTACAGTGAATAACCTAAAATGTCACTGATAATGTTGAATTGAATGTGAAATCATATTGGATGAGAACAGAATTTCCAGGTCATATTTCATCCCAAAATAAAAAGGAAGAAGTAGTTGTGTAAATTACATCATTTGTGGGTGAACTGTTGCTTTAATTTCTATGTGATGATTCACATTGCTCATGCTCACATGATAACAATAAAAACAATTGCACAACTCCTTCAATCATGAGAATGTTCCTGTCCCATGCACTATCAGTAAATGTCCAGCAGGTGTCAGTAGTGACCAACACACTGTGCTCTGTTTGAGCCAGTGTTGATGAACTTCAGTGTTGTGATTTATAGTTGTTTTGTGTTGTTCCAGTGAACTTTGAGGCTCTGATCATCGCTATGGCCGTGGTGTCCGGTGTTCTGCTGCTGGCCATTGCTGTGTGCTGCTGCTGCTGCTGCTGTAAACGCAGACGCTCATCCAGGTGACACAATCTACACAAACAGATTTAACCTACCCACCCTTACCAGATACAGGTTAAACACTCATGAGTTAACATAGATGCCTTTATACAGTCATCCATATCAGCACCAGTGCCTCTTTTCTTTAAATAGTCATATTCACACTATCAGGTTTCACTTCCACTTCAGAGCTGTAATGCGTTCTGTGTTAAAATATTAACCCTGTAAAGCCTGACATATCGAATATTTTGAAATGGAACATTTTATTGAACTGTTAGACACAAGACATGCCCAAACTGAGCAAAAACATGCAATTTGGTGCAGATGCTGATATTTCATATGGCCAAAAACATTAAATTCTGATAGCTTGTAATGTAAATCATTGAGACCAATAAGATGATATTTAAATGCTTAGTTTTATGATCAAAGCTCTGTATTTTATGCTGTGGTGTGCAAAACATATAATGCAATGCAATACAAGGATGAACAAAAACTAACAAAGCCTGGTGGATCGTAAATTTGAACATGATTTTTCTAATGGATAATCAAGTAAACCTAAGTTTCTTTAGTATTCACATTGAAATATTGCTAACAATATAAAAGTTATTCTTACATTTAGAATAATATAAGAACTGACATTTTTCCCAAAGAAATGATTTTTAAAGAAGCCAGTATTTGTATTTGACAGGTTGTAAAGGGCATGTCTGTGTGTCAGTCAGTCAATCATATGATTTCATTTGGCAAGCCGTCCATCTGCTCACCATCTTCATGTCAATCACACATCTCATGTGATGCAAACGCAGACGTGCATTACTTAAAGAAACAGTGGGCACTTCCTCTATCTCTTATTAACGCTTATTCAGCTCCATCCGCTCTTGATTAAATGTCTGGCATGATTGTGGAATGTAATTCTTTGTGGAATGTAAGACTTCATGTTTTATAGAAAGACTACAGATCATAGTTTCATTTTTTGTTCTCTTTCTGAGTAAATGATGTTTTATTGTGGTTTATCATCGAAGGGGAATTCATGTTGCTGGAGTTTCTTTATTTCAGTTTCAGAGATGATGTAAAAGTGTTTGTTTTGAAGCTCCAGTGCTGATTCTCAGCTGAATTACTGTGAATGTCAGATTCTAGTTGTAGTTGTACATGTTCTTGGTCTCGGGAATGGTTTTTCCAGTGGCGATGTTCATACAGCCAGAACTGTTCTGATTTTAAATGCAAGTAGACAACGTTTTTATTTAGTAAGACTTGTTTAATAAGATCTTACCCCAAGTCTCAGCTGCTGACATGGCATTAAAATCTACTTCCTACCTAACATTATGCAGCCAAAATGAATCCATGTGCAGTTTTGGTGTTGATAACAGTAAAATACTTGATCACAACATGAATTCACCTCTGTGAATGTGAAGTGTATAATAAATAGATATAATAGTTATAATAAATAAGCTGATAAAATTTCCAGCTTTGTAAACTTGTAATTACAGTAATGACATGACATGACATGACAGACATGACATGAATGTGTTGTGTGTTATTATAGTATTGTAGATATGCTACTATACTATTTAGTAATGTTTTAAATTAGTTTTTATTTTTATGTTTTCAGGTTTGCTTTTAAGTTGAAGTTTTAGTAATTTTAGCATGCATTTTTGTCTTTTTCATTAGATTTAAAATGTTTCTATTTAGATTTTATTTTAGTTTAGTTTTAGGAATTTTTGTACATTTAGATGCAAAGGCGATATTTAGTTTACGTTTTTTGTCTAGTATTTATATTTTATGTAATTTTAGTATTATTTCAATTAACAAATTAATTTAACTCTAACTCTATTATAATATTTAGTCATGTTTTGATTTGAATTGGCTTTTATTTTTATGCTAGTTTGCTTTTAATTTTGTTTTGCTTTGTTTCCCCAAAAAAATTGTTAGTATGTCAACTTAATTTTTTTTTAATTTCATTTGTTTTTACTCTATAATATTTATTTTAATTAATGAAAAGGGTGCATAAAAACCCTTTACCGTGGTAAGATCACTGTAACACGCGGCCCTCGACTGGCTTATTGCTTTTGAAATGCCGGCATCAGCAGAATGAAACAAGACACTAATATTCAATAATCGAGACATTTATTTATAATAGTAATTAGAATTAATAATTTGTCTGCCATAAAATATTGTTAAGTGTAACTTCAACTCTTATGCTTGTCAAACAACAATAATGACTCTTTGAATTAGTATATAATGTGTTTATTTGCATTTTACAGCAGCTTTAAATCAACCTTTATTTATATAGCGCTTTATGCAATAGGAAAATAGGACAGGAAAATAAAGTTTCAATGATGCAAACAGAATTCTACTATAATTCAGAACTCTACTGTAAAGCAGTTCTAAAAAGACAATAGCAAACAGTCATTATTCAGCTGAAATCAGTTCAGTGTTGATTCATTTTGGTTCAATAAAGTACATCAATTATGAAATGAGATCATTTCGTCTATACAGCAGTTCTGCAGAAAACAGTGATGTTATTGTCCAGCTCAGTTCAGTTCTCATCCAATAGTGTCAGTGCAGTCAAATCAGTAATATTGCTGAAGATTAAGTGTCCCCAACTAAGCAAGCCAGAGGCGACAGTTGCAAGGAGCCCACACTCCATCAGGTGACAGAACTGGAGAAAAAAAAAAAACCCCTTTTCATTCGGTGGGCCAATTCTCCTCTGGCCAATGAACAAACACGGTGTGATTATGATTCAGGCTGCATCACAAGTCAGAATCGGATTGTGGATCGGTAGCATTCAAACTATTTCATCCAGTTCCTTCTGCTTGAAGATCGGATTCATCAGGCTGGTATGGCGATGAAGCTGATCATAGGGTCTGTGCAGAGGAGCTGAAGTGTCGACGAGGTCTTCACAGGGGATTGTTCTAGTAGACACGGTCTCTGCTGACATTCAGGGCTGCGATGAAACCATGTCTAGGTGCAGGTCCACCATCTGATCTGGATACTACCCGGATCCGGCTGACTACGGTAACTTCGGGATATGGATGAGATGGACAGACTAATATTAGAGTAGATGCCATTCTTACGATGTAACAAGTGTAGGAAGTGTTCCCGGTTCCGGTTGGCCTAATTTATGCAGCCTAGCAATCCTTTAATGGATTTGAATGTGTTGTGTATGCCAGGTTGAAGAGATGTGTGTTTTGTTTTTTTAGTCTAGAATTAAACTTACAGAGTGTGTCTGCTTCCCAATCATGGCTAGGAAGACTGTTCCAGAGTTTGGGTGCTAAATAAGAAAAGGATCTACTGCCTGAGGTTGATTTTGATATTCTAGGTATTATCAACTGGCCTGAATTTTGAGACTGCATTAGATTAGACACAAAGGACTATAATGTGTTAAGAGCTCGCTTGAGTACTGAGGAGCAAAACCATTTAGTGCTTTGTAAGTAATCTTTAAAGGTGCCATCGAACGTTTTTTTACAAGATGTAATATAAGTCTAAGGTGTCCCCTGAATGTGTCTGTGAAGTTGCAGCTCAAAATACCCCATTGATTTTTTTTTTATTAATTTTTTTGAGGCATAATTAGAAATGCGCCGATTCAGGCTGCGGCCCCTTTAATTGCTCGGCTCTCCGCCCCCTCCCGAGCTCTATCATTGCATAAACAAAGTTCACACAGCTAATATAACCCTCAAAATGGATCTTTACAAAGTGTTCGTCATGCAGCATGTCTAATCGCGTAAGTATGGTATTTATTTGGATGTTTACATTTGATTCTGAATGAGTTTGAGGCTATGATCCGTGGCTAACGGCTAATGCTACAATGTTGGAGAGATTTATAAAGAATGAAGTTGTGTTTATGAATTATACAGACTGCAAGTGTTTAAAAATGAAAATAGCGACGGCTCTCTTGTCTCCGTGAATACAGTAAGAAATGATGGTAACTTTAACCACATTTAACAGTACATTAGCAACATGCTAACGAAACATTTAGAAAGACAATTTACAAATATCACTAAAAATATCATGTAATCATGGATCATGTCAGTTATTATTGCTCCATCTGCCATTTTTCACTATTGTTCTTGCTTGCTTACCTAGTCTGATGATTCAGCTGTGCACAGATCCAGACGTTAATACTGGCTTGTGTAATGTCTTGAATGGCTGGCATATGCAAATATTGGGGGTGTACATATTAATGATCCCAACTGTTACGTAACAGTCGGTGTTATGTTGAGATTCACCTGTTCTTCGGAGGTCTTTTAAACAAATGAGATTTATATAAGAAGGAGGAAACAATAGAGTTTGAGACTCACTGTATGTCATTTCCATGTACTGAACTCTTGTTATTCAACTATGCCAGGGTAAATTCAATTTTCAATTCGATGGCACCTTTAAATGCTCATCCAATCACAAATGAGAATCATTTCATAAAATATGTTAACGTCTGTTCAAGCTGGTCTCGTTGTGATTGTAAAACTGTCTGCAGGTGAATTTGTGATTAAATAAGCTTTATTGGTCAACAACATGTCCAGGTTATATTTCACCCCAACCTATTTATAAGAAACATTGTGATTAGTTTGCATTGCAACATTATTTTCATGACATTTAATTACTATTTTTTTGTTTTTTAGGTGTAATTTTTAATGTTAGTCTCTATTAAATTAAATGAAAATTGTGATTTGTGTTGGTTTATTTTCAGTTTCGACCGTGATGATGAGCAGTTCGCCCGGAGAAGAGAAGAGATCAGACAGCGAGCAGATGAGCGGTAAGTAAATCTCACGCCTCAGATCAGGCAGGCACCTGTTGATCTGAAGCGGATTTGGTCACATAATGTATGTGTGGCTCAATCGGTTCATTACGTGTGTTGCGTGTAAATATGTCTGTAAGGTCTTTCAGCAGCTGTGCTGCACTAACAAGGTCACTTCTGTGTCAGACACTCGAGGGGGAGCAGAAATCTCCTTTTGAACTCGAGAGCTCAGATTAACCAAGATCAGATACCTCTGCAGGGTCTTGACAGATTGTGTGTGATGCATCTGATGTACGAATGTGCTTTTGTTTGGTACTTTTTGTCCATCACATCAACAATGTTTCTTTAGTAGAATATCGTGTAGAATGATTATTGCAAACAGTAGCACAGGGCATTCTGGGAGTCTTATAGATTGTTGTGGCATGTCCCTTGAACATATACTGTATGTATTTGGAGTAAATGGGTGCTTTTTGTATTTTTTTTTTAAAGAAGAATTGAAAAATTGATAACCTACACAGAAAAACTTGATTGACAATGGTTAGTGTTATATTTTTTCAAAATTTTTGCATATTTTCAGTGTTAATTCACAATGTTGCCTGCCATAAAGGTACTATAAATGTATATTTCTCTTTGAATATTTTTTGCACAAATATATTTTGCATTGTGTAAGTAGAATGAGTTGTTTCATGTTAATTTTAAATTGAGGAGAAAAAAAAAAGTTTGCGGTCAGTAAGATTTTATTTTTATTTTTTTAAAGAAATGTGTACTTTTATTCAGTTAGGGATGCATTCAATTGATCAAAAGTGACAGTAAAAACATTTATAATTTCAATAAAAATGCTGTTCTTTAAAACTTCAATCCTGAAAAATCATGGGTTTCATTGATAATAGTAAGAAATGTTTCTTGAGCAGCAAATCAGAATATTAGAATGATTTCTGAAGGATCATGTGACACTGAAGACTGGAGTAATGATGCTGAAAATTCAGCTTTGATCACAGGAATATATTTAATTTTAAAATATATTCAAATAGAAAACAGTTATTTTACATTGCAATAATATTTCACAATTTTACTGTATTTTTTATCAAAGAAAAGCAGCCTTGGTGAGCATGAGAGACTTATTTAAAAAAATTTTTTTTAAAAATCTTACTGACCCCAAACTTTTGAATGGTAGTGTGACTTTGTCTTTTGATAAAGATCCTTTTAGTTTTTATTCGCTCTTGGCCTAAGCATTTGGCATTCCAGTTTAATGTGGAAATCTGATCTGATTGTGTTCTCTCTGTTGATACACACATGTTAAACAGCAACCGGTGGAGTCATTGTTGTGGTGCTTTGTGCAGGATTGTGGAAGCAGCAACAGATGGCTAACAGCTCCAGTGATTGTTCCACAGATCAGCTGCTCATAAAGCTCCAACTGATTTATACGGCACTTTTGTGCAGATATAAAGCGACCACGGGTTCGTATGGAGACCAGGCTCCGGCTCGGCCCATCTTCTTTATGGAGTGTAGAGAGAATGAATGATGTAGAGGGAGCGAGTGGTGTCGTTCAGTACGTCACACACCCATAAAACACTGCTGCTCATATTTACGATGCCCCACCACGAGCCTGTGAAGGAATGGATGTGTTTAAACAAAGACGTGAACTCGGCGTGAATCATCTACTGCGGCCCATGTGCTGCTCTTTAGGACTTGCCGTGTTTTTTTTTTTTTTAACATTTTCAGTTCTGCAATTTTTGCTGCTGAAGTCAAATCCAGGTTATGAGTTTAATTTGTTTTTCTTGTGCAAACTATTTCAGGTTTTTATATTGGACAGTGGTGACCAACACAGTATCAGAAATAAATGCAATACATGCACAGCTATGAACATTACATAGTCTGGATAATTTCAGTTTTGGATTATCTCCTGCATTTCAAGAATTCATGCCCTTGACAGCACAAAACACATTGTATTCAGTACAAGCAATGCTTTACATTGTGTTATTTTGTGCATGGTTACATAACCTCTCCACATTGACAACAGTCTAATTTAAAATCATGGAATCAAAATTGCATCTTTATTTATTTATGGAATATTTATTATAAATGATTTACCCCTGCACATTATTTTTTTAAATTCATGTGCCTCGTAATCTTAAATCAAATAACTTCCCCTCCCTCTTGCATGACATTTCTTCTCTTATCTGATGATGTGTTTACTGGCATGAGGGCGGAGCAACCTGTCACTCAAATGAGATCAACCAATAGCAAACCACAAGCATCCAATCAATTCCCCATGGAGAAAATCAAGTCCCGTCCTACATTTGTTCTTGTGTGAGAAGCCGTTTCACTCGGACATATGTCACAATAAGCAAGAAAAGACGATTGCAACTTCATTTTATGCTGACTTTAACTAGTTTCTACCAAGTCATAGACAAAATACAGTTCAAAATGAGTAAAATGATGCAAATGACAATTAATTTAGTTGGTTCTCACAGAAATTCAGTATTTAACTCAGTAGAAGTTGGAAAAATCTGTATAACCTAGATCAGTCTGTCAAAACCACTTACTAATCTCTGGTTACTGTCTATTGCAGGAGGGCAGAGAGGAAGACGAAGCATGATGAAATCCGCAAGAAGTATGGTGAGTCAAATCAGTCCTGTACTTCTGGTATTCACAGTCTACTCATTATGAATCTTTACTGCATTTTACAAAAATAGTAGAGCCATGAAAACTATGAAATATCACAAATAAAACTATGGGAATACATGTATGCTGTATAGTGCTGCCTGCTTTTACTTCACTGTCTGCTCCAACACATACAAACTGTAGAAACAAAATTTAGTTTTACAAAGAAATTCATACACTGCTGTTGAAAAGTCAGTAAGACTTTTTCATTTATTAGAAAGGAGTCTCTTCTGCTCACCAAGGCTGCAATTATTTAATCAAAAATACAATAATAGTGTGATATATGACTATTTGAAACTGTTTTCTATATTAATATATTTTAAAATCTAATTCCAAGCTGAGTTTTCAGCATCATTACTCCAGTCTTCAGTGTCACATGATCCTTCAGAAATCATTCTAATATGATGATTTGCTGCACAAGAAACATTTCAAATTATCAGTGTTGAAAACAGTTACAAATTCAGTCAGTTTGTCCAAACTTCTGTCCGGTCATATAGTCGTACAGACACACTTTACTGAGCGTGAGCAGACGGTCAGCAGAGGTTGTGGCTCGTGTGTTTGTTCACACACTAATGCATTCGGACCGTCGATGTGGAAGAATTTACTGCAGATAATTGCACCAATAATTGTGGGTGAGATTCAGATTGATCTGCTGCACTGACGCAACTAGAAAGTGCTCAATTCTAAAACAACTTCTTAGTGTTGTTATTGGGTTAACGTAGCTAATGCATCTTCAGCTGTTAATTCTTGGCATAATGTCGTATTATATGGAGTTGTTTTCACACAGGTCATCATGTCAACTCTAGTCGTCTTTATTGATCTGATTCATTGTGTGGGTCTCAGTAATGCTTGAATCAGCAGATGCCGTTTTTCAAACGATTGACTCGTGATCAATGTTTATGTGGCTGAATGTAATGCGGCGCCTCAGCAGAGGTTGTAATGCTAAAAGTGACTGATTGCCAAATAGCAGTAGGATAGTGGTACTAATTACTCTGTATAAAACATAATTATTTTACTCATTACTTATGAATTAGGTACCTGGTGAATTAAAGGGATAGTTCACCCAAAAACAAAAATTATCCCATGATTTACTCACCCTCAAGCCAGAGTAGACTAGAGTAACCTCTGACCCGACGCATGATGTAACGCAGAAGTGCAGAGTATAGAGCAAAACAAAACACAAATTATAAGTATAAAACGAGAAATTTTAAAGAGAAATGTCAGAGGATTTCTATAGAAGAGAAGAGGAGCTTGAGTTTGTTGCCCAGCCGTATTTGTTTGAACCGCGAGAGGCATCTTAGCTTACGATACTCCTACATCCTGAGTCATGCATCGCATCAGGGTCTCTCATTTGGGAAGTCGACTTGCACAGTATGCGTACGCAAAGAGTATAGAACCCAAGAGGGGATACTTCGATACTTTTTTGCTAACAGCCACTAGATGGCGCTCCGGTAGCGCAGCCGCCATTATGGGGTGAAAATACTAACTGGAGCATAGAATCCTTCACATCTTACGCACCCAAAATCGGTGAATTTCACTGCCAAATCCGAAGCGCAATAGAACAGTTTTTAAAATTAAGTCACCAGTACATTGTATGGGTCCTACAGTAAATGTTGTATTGCCTTATATATGTTTTATTACCAGTTCAATCCAACCATTCAACCATCTGTGGTAACGTAGTTAGCCTACTTTGAGTATTTCCATTTTATGCAACTTTACACATTTATTAATAGTAAATTAATAATTAATAAATTTCAAATCATCATGTTTGCAGCGAACAATATATTTCAGACCTAGTGGAGTAATAGTAATAATTTCTAGGTCTGAATTGAAATAGCTATATTGTACGTTTTAATGGATCACACTACAAACATAATGATCTTATAATACATGATGCATTGCTGTGTCCGTTATCGCATAATTCCCACTTTTGCATTAACGGACATTAGACAACACTGCAAAATCAAGCTGTTATATTCATATGGTCCAACATTCCCAATTTTTCTGATGCATGTCCTTAATTTAATTTCATATGTTGGTAATTATTCAGTGTTTATATGCCTTTTAACCAAAACTGACATGGGTTTTTAGAGAGCAAAGGTTTTGTGGAGAAAAAAAGTGGAAGAAATAAACAAAGTCTGTATAATAAACTGTTAAAAAATTAAATGATCACTAGTCTAGTGTTTGTACGTTATTCTGTGTTGTCATCATTTAGGTTTTCGGCTAATTTCAGCTTTAAAATACTTTTTTTTTTTTTTTTTAAACAACGCAGCTGATATTCCCATTGAAATCTATTGGACTGCCGCGTGGTTTTCACCCCAAAATGGCGGAAACGCAGGGCCGCTGCTGGCGCTGGTGTTTCAATGGAACGTTCTATTGAGTGTCGCTTCTTGTTAGTGTATATTCTTTGGCGTACGGTTGTCTGGTGGAAGCTAGTTATTTTACTTTAGAAATATGTATATCTTTCTTACAAAAACCCATTGCTTCGCTTCAGAAGGCCTTTATTAACCCCCTGGAGCTGTATGGATTATATTTATGATGGATGGATGCATTTATTTGGACTTCAAAACACGCCCTCATTTACTACCATTATAAAGTTTGGAAGAGCCAGGATATTTTTTAGGTATTTCTCTGATTGTGTTCGTCTGAAGGAAGACAGTCATATACACCTAGAATGGCTTGAGGGTGATAATTTTCATTTTTGGGTGAACTAACCCTTTAAGGACCACTTTTACCAGATGGACATGGACACCAACCTGTCCTTCCAGTTCGTTATTTAAGATCAATTATCTGTGCAACGCAGAAAATTACACATGCATATTACATCAGATTGCGTTTACTGAAAGAGTTCTAAATGAAATTGCTCAGAAAATGCTAAAAATGTATCTAGTCTTAAGGCAAGACACTACAGGCAAAAATTTGCACTGGTCACTTATTTTGCTTCCATAACATTCTTCTTTCAGACTAGTGGAAAGAAACAACCCACATACACTTTAAGTGTTTATTTTATTGCACTTGATCTATTTGCATCTGTAGATTTCAATGACAATACATATCTTTAAAGGCAATGAATTTTTTACTCTGCTTACTCTGACTTACTCTGAGTCAGAAATCTCCACTTCAGCAGCTTTACACCAAACTTTAAAGTTTTATTCCTATCTATATTCTGAAGGTTTGTTCATACATCATTCGCTTGATTTATATAACATTTTATTCCTAAAAACATGGTGAAAATGTATTTGTTTTTTGGCTGTTGACAGTATTTTCTGATTTATGAAGTGATAAAAAGAGATATCCAAAAGCCCCTCTGTAAGAACCTTTAACATGTTGAACAAAATCAAACCTGAATTTTGAACCAGACTTTATTCAATGTTTAGATTTCTGTTGTGGAAATTAGTGCATATAATGCCTAATTTGTGCACTAAAGCATACCATTTAAAAAAAAACTTATAATCCAAACCAATGGGAAAAGTATGGTGATATCTATTAATGACATTTTTTTACCCTATTCACCTGTAGTGTCTTGCCTTATAAAGTTTAAAAGTGCAGATGCAAAAAACTCCATGAGGATTTGAGAAGAAAAATGCATTTCTCCAGAATTTCTTCTTTTGTTTTCCACCTTTTTGGTTCCTAATAAAAACCTAGCTGGCTGGTTGACTCATGCTTGATTAACTCTGTGCTAATTAGCACTGGTGGAGAACCGAGAAGAGCCGTAATTTATGTGGTGGCAAAGCCCCGGGTCCCATCCCAGCGCTGCAGAGGAAAGAGGTGAAATGTAAATGTATTTGGCGCCTCCGATCGCAGCTCCTGCGGTGCGTGAGAGCGAGAGAAACCGAGGACGAGGTCACTAGATCCGCAGCGTTCAGAGCGAGACGGAGGGCAGGAGGATGAAATACGCACGACCTTGAGAGAAGCTGAAGGAAGCTGGAAGAACGATGAAAATAACCTGAATAAGAGGAAACGGCAGAGTGCTTTTCTTTCAGAAGAAATCATGTAAAACTACATGGGGAAAAAAACTACTATTCTATTTCACAATGCCCCAGTTATGCTTTCTCTGAGTGTGTAATATAGCTGTGAATGTGAAAGGTCTTCTAAGTTTCAAAGCTTAATAAATGGAGTTATTCTCTCCCAGATGAAAGAACAGATTTTGAACTGATACTGAGTCATCATTAATTCCAGTCTTATTTCCTGCCCCAAAATTTGCATAATGCCAATGTCTTCATTGGCTGCCCACGGCCCTCAAACACTGTAGTTGTAACTGAGGACTGGAAGAGTTTGGTTTGTGTTGTCGACATGTCGAGAAGACGCTACGAAAGCAAATCCACCTTGCATGCACTTCCAAAGGATGAGATTGATATGGTAAAACCGACACCATCTTTACTGTTTGTATCACTGCGCATCAAGTCCTGAGGAAGACCCAGAGCTGAAGTCCATATATGGTAATGGGCGTTTCCTTTCCGACACACACTGTAAGCGGTAGACCAATCATAACAGACATAATCAGAGCAGAGTAGGCTCTCAGAAAACCGTTTCAGACACTGAGAAAAGAAGTGATGATGCAATGTATATTATGAGAAAATTAAAGTGTTTTTGACTTTGGATGCATGTAAACCTATTGTAGGAGACTTTTTAATATATCATAATGGGGCATTTTCAAAGCGAGGTCCAAATGGCAACAAACAGCCTGCAGATGCATTCGTGTGACTGCAGTGCATCTGTTTGACATTCTCAGTGAGTTGGTGAAGATGGTGTTCAAAGTAAAGAGAAGATCAAAGGATGTGAGTGCGCTCAGAGAGCTCATGACAAGATCCTCTCTTCATTCCCCCTCCGACCGCTGGAGCTTCGCCGTGTTCTCGCTGCACCACCGGCTCCTCATCTGCACGCGCTCAAGCGCGGTCAATAACGTGCAGAATAGCTGCCGAGCGGTTAGATGTGACCGGATCACGTCCAGTGTTGTGCTTTCCGAAGCTTCTGTCTTGGATTTTATAAAGCAGTTTGTAGAAGATTTATGTCTCATGATTTTATTCAGCAGTTTTCTGTTAACACTTTACAATAAGGGTTCATTTGTTAACATTAGTTAATGTATTAACTAACATGAACTAACAGAGAGTAATATATTTTTATATAACATTAAATAAACTACTGTTAACAAATACAACTTTCAATTTTTAAAATGTATTAGTAAATGTTGAAAAATTAACATTTAACTTGGATTATTAAATCAGTTATGGCGATCATTAATTTGGAGTCTTCTGAATATTAGAGTTTGTCTACATTGTTTCAAGGTTACATTTCATCTTTATGCATAATGTAATTTTATATTTATTTCTTTTGATTTTGTTGGCCGTTTTTGTGAGATTCACCCAATGAATCAAACTTTGATTGCAGAAATTGAATATTGCCTGAGACTTTGATCTCAGAAACTGTAACTGTTTCCAGACCCTGCTGCAAACTAAAAATCATTTTTGCAGACTTTGCTTATTCAATACAAAGTAGAAGTCATTGATGTCACTGTCTGAGTGTGTGGTGATGCTGCTCTATTATGACTGATGGTTTCTGGGCCGCGTCCTCATTGGCTCTGCTGTGTGCTTGTGTGTCCTGTGGTGAAGCGTACTGGCTGTGTGTATGTGTGTGTTTGTGTGTGTGTGTGTATGGACGACATGACAGCATGATGGATGGAGCCCTCCTTTGTGTTTCTCCTGCTCTCAGCAGTCTGTACGTCAGGGAACGGGTGTCTCTGACCCTGCTGCTCACACACATGGACACACACTAGCGTCTGCCCTCGAAAGGACGTTAGGTGTGAGATTCTGCCCGTGTATCACACTCTTAATGCAACTGCACAGCAACATGGTTCGAAACAAACACTCACCGAATGCCAAATGAGAGTAGAAATTGAATTTGGCCAGTTATCTTGTAACACACTACAGGTGAAACCAGTTTTTTCATACACTTGGTCAGTTTTGAGATTTTGTGTTATTTTGCTTACATAACATGTTTTCCTTCAGGCTAGTGGAAAGAAAATATGCTATATAGACATTTAAGTGTATTTTATTGCACTTTACCTATTTGCATTTGTAGATTTCAGTGACAATACATATCTTTAAAGGTGGTGAGTTTTCTCCTGCACTGAGTCAGAAATCTATGGAAGCTTTTTTATTTAGTTTCTGCCACTAAGTAAAAAATAAGAAAAAGTAATTGCGACTTTTTATCTCTCAATTCTGACTTTTTTTTCTCTCAGATGCGAGATATAAACTTGCAATGGCAAGTTATAAAGTCCAATTCCGAGGAAATTTCTCAGACTTTTTTTTTTCAGAATTGCGAGTTTTTATTTCGCAATTCTGACTTTAACTCGCAATTGTGACTTTATATCGCACAATTCTGACTTTAACTCACAATTCTGACTTTATATCACACAATTCTGACTTTATCTCGCAATTGTGACTTTATATCGCACAATTCTGACTTTAACTCACAATTCTGACTTTATATCACACAATTCTGACTTTATCTCGCAATTGTGACTTTATATCACACAATTCTGACTTTATATCAACCAATTCTGACTTTATATCACATAATTCTGACTTTATATCACACAATTCTGACTTTATATCACACAATTCTGACTTTAACTCGCAATTCTGACTTTATATCACACAATTCTGACTTTAACTCACAATTCTGACTTTATATCACACAATTCTGACTTTATCTCGCAATTCTGACTTTATATCACACAATTCTGACTTTATCTCGCAATTGTGACTTTATATCTCACAATTCTGACTTTAACTCGCAATTCTGACTTTATATCACACAATTCTGACTTTATATCACATAATTCTGACTTTATATCACACAATTCTGACTTTAACTCGCAATTCTGACTTTATATCACACAATTGCAGCTTTACATCATGCAATTGTGAGAAAAAAAGTCAGAATTGCGAGAGAAAAAGTTGCAATTGTACCTTTTTTTTTATTTTTTATTCATTGGCAGAAAAAAGCTTCCATAGAAATCTCCACTTCAGCAGCTTTACATACACTCAACTTTACTGTTTTATTCATATCTTTATCTATATCATATCTAATTTATTTATTTATTTTTTTTAAATATTGTACAGTATTTTCTGATTTATGGAGTGATAAAAAGATAAAAACTCTAATATGTCAACAAAAAAAAATAATCTGGCTTTATTATAAATTTCTATTCTAGAAATGCATGCAAACAATTAGATAATACATCATTCGCATATATAAACATACCATTTCATTACAAACCAAATGGACTGTGATTAATTGACCGAGAAATGTATGGTGATGCCTGCTCGTTACACAACTAGTGTCTTCTCTTAAAATAAATTTTGAGATTAAAGTGCATGCAAACCGTATTCTTATTTTTTAAATAAAAATATTAAATTCCATTTCATGGCTGGTAAGAAACATTTCTGGCCGTTTTGGACCCTGTATGTCACGTGTCAGAGGTGAGCGTCACCCGTGTCAGATCCGCTGCTCTCAGCGGTGCTCATGTGCGAATCGACTCAAGGTTACGGATGAACTGCGGTCGTCTGCTTAAAACGCGTCACGTCCTCCGAAAACCTGCTGCACCTCCTAACCATCAGGGAGGTGAAAGTTGAGTGGCTTTTCCTCTCCCATCTGCGCTTGTGCAAACAAACTCAGAGCAACGTGTGTAAGTAGAATAGATCACTGTGAAATTTATTTCTGCTGCTTCTACAAAAATTGGCACCAGGAACTTATGACAGCTTCAGTCCCCTGGAGCAACAGTGGGTTAAAGGAAAAGTTCACTCAAAATAAAAACACAACTGACAATATGATAATATGACGTGGTTATGAATAGGAACTGGTTCTTGATTCCCACATGTGATCATTTTGCTTAATGCTCCTCTATTGCAAGTCACTTTGGGTAAAAGTATCTGCTAAATGCATGAATGTAAATGTTAATATCTCTTGTCTTTCTTTCTAGGTCTCATCCCAGACTCCGACCACCCATACAGCAAGTTCGAGAACGAGTAAAACCAAGGCATTGGATGTCCAGCAGCAGCAGCAGCAACACCACAGGAATCGCTTCATCCGATGCTTTGCTTTGCTATTTTGAGACACGTCAAATCACTTTAGGTTAGATGAAGCTGGATAGCTGCCGAAACTGAGATTAACCTTGTCAACCCTTCCATTGGTTAGTTATTTCACTCTATCTGCTCTGATTTGACACCTGCTGAATTTGGAATCACATACTCGTATACTACTCTTACTACTTTTACCATGTCTTTCTATGGCAGAAATAGTAAGAGCAGTATACTAGTATGCGGTTCCGAATTCGGCAGCTGTTTCTTTTTTCATTATTACTATAAACATGACAAAATCACATTTTAATTGCTTTAGAAGCAACTGATGGAAATGGCCAAAATGGAGTGAAATTATTTTGTTTCTTTGTTTTCTTATAGAGAGTTTAAGGACAAGTTCACCAAAAATAGAAAAACTGTCATGATTTACTCACCCTTGCGTCATCCAAACCTGTATCTCTTTGATGCTCAATTTACAAGAATCT
This sequence comes from Ancherythroculter nigrocauda, assembly GCA_036281575.1. Taxonomy (NCBI): domain Eukaryota; kingdom Metazoa; phylum Chordata; class Actinopteri; order Cypriniformes; family Xenocyprididae; genus Ancherythroculter; species Ancherythroculter nigrocauda. Next base: position 39,426,545 of record VTFQ01000010.1, read on the forward strand.
TCATGCAGCTCTTTTCTGCAAAACAAAATGATAAGAATGATTAGAAGGACAATACATATGCTATAAAGGTAGTCCAAATGATGTGTATGCTATTTTTATATTGCTGCTGAATTCGGAACAGCATACTAGCATACTACTCTTACTATTTCTGTCATAGAAAAACATGGTAAACGTAATGAGTAGTATACTAGTATTCAGTTCCAAATTCAGTGCAAGTCTTCTGAAGTCATATGATACTTGCTGTGCAGAAGTTTTATTCACTGAAAATTTACTGAAGGTCATTTGTCTTTCCACATATTCAAACTTAAGAGCCTTACTGGTGGAAGAGATAAGTGAACTTAAATTTCAGTCTTTTGTTTTGCACAAAGAATCAAATTAATTTAGAATACTTAAAATATAGTGCATACGTCATATATATATATATATATATACTGTTATGATGCTTTCTTTTTGTCACTATGATCTATTCTGCATGGCAGTAAATAATGACAGAGTTTTCAATTTTCACTACTCCACTTCTTGATTCAGTTGTGATCAATCAGAAAGCGTCTTTTTAAATCACTCTGTGAATGACTTAGTTTGTATTTATACTGTGTGTTCTTATTAAAACATGTTCTAATAAAAACAAGTTTCTTCTTTTAAAGGGGTCCTTGATTATGATTTCACTTTTTTAACTTTAGTTAGTGTGTAATGTTGCTGTTTGATCATAAACAACATCTGCAAAGTTACAACGCTCAAAGTTCAATGCAAAGGGAGATATTTTCTTTTACAGAAATCGCTTTTTAAGGACTACAACAAACGGCTGGTAGGCTAGGGACTACAACGAGCTTCTTCCTGGGTTGGTGACATCACTAACCCTAAAATTTACATAAACCCCGCCCCCGAGAACTCGCAACAAATGGGGTGAGGCCATGTTGGGCTGCTTTAGAGAAGATGAAGAGTTGTTGTTTTACGCCGGACTGCTTCACAAACAAGGGTCAATTCAACACTGGATTTGCACAAAAGATTAACATGCTAGTGGATGAGTTGAATCAACTCCACAGCAACTACATAAATTTATCCACTAACCATTCAGAAACGTCCAGTTTCATTCTAAAAGTTGTAACTTCTTCCTGAGTCTCTCCATCAGTGTCGACTCCGGTTTGAACAATGTAAGGCTGAACACCGTTACTGACAATCCTCATTTTGGGTGCGTGAGATTCTCCAGCTTTGTTGTTGTTGAGCTGTTAAAGCTCCGCCCTCTTCTGGAAAGTGGGCCGGGAGCAGCAGCTCATTTGCATTTAAAGGGACACACACAAATACGGCGTGTTTTTGCTCACACCCAAATAGGGGCAAATTTGACAAGCTATAATAAATGATCTGTGGGGATTTTGAGCTGAAACTTCACAGACACATTCTGGGGACACCAGAGACTTATATTACATCTTGTAAAAGGGGCATTATGGGTCACCTTTAAAGAAATACTAGTGCTTGTTTGGTTTAAATCATGGAATCTGTGTGGACTGACGATTAGTTTGAGTTAAGTGAAATTTGCATTGCATCTGGCGATGTTCCCTTTCACTGCCTGGAGGAAGTAGTTTCATGTCCTACTCGTTTCATCAGTCAGAACGGCTGCTGCTTTCCATACTAAAGCATGAGCTGCAACATAAACAGACATTAGAAGATGATTCTTTTTCACTATTTTTAATAACTCAATTCATTTAAACGCTGAGCAGAAAATCGTTCTTCTCCAGGCAATTTTATTTCATGCCACCTGTTCTACAGTGCAGCGTTAACAATCGACAAGCACATTAGTTATGCAGTTCATTCTGTGCCGTAATTAGAATAACAGTGAAATTTGTGCCCGCTACATTCATTAGATTGCAAAGGAACAAAATCCAGCAGGGAAATGCAAATGTTTGGGCAGACTCTGCAAAGCTCATCCTTGGGAATTTGCTGTGTAGATCTCGCTCGTCAGCTGCATTTTAAAGATGCTGAACAGAACGAGTCGAGCGCTGCAGTTGCATGAAAGATTTAAGTGAACATGAAATCAACACTGACCCTATTTACTTTCTTAAAATGTTCCTGCATAATTCATCAGTGCACGTTATTCCAAGGAAAATGATGCTGGAGAATGCTGACTTTTCAACCACATGTGATGTAGAGACACTTTAAACAATCCAATCACTTCCTCGTGGATGAAGTCTAGTTTTACTCGCAAATACGTCAGATTGAGGAAGTAAAAAGGGTTGTGAACTGTGTTTGACTAACAGGTTTGTGATGAGTTCATCAGAATCTCGTTGTGCAGCAGAAATCAGCAAGACAAGGCGTGTGATTGCTTTGACGGTGAACTTGTTTAAGGAATGTTTATATTAGACACGACTGTCCTGTAGAATCTCAACCTCCCACATTCTCACTGCATTTCCATTCGGATCAGAGAGAGACGTTCTCTAATCCTATAGTTATAACATACACACAATCAGTGACACATTCAACCATGCACTGCTCATTTTTCACTTCAAAATCAAAAGTTTTATGTGGAATAATGAAATTGAAGCTTTTTTTTGTATTATCATGACAATTTTTATTATTATTGTGACAAATTTTCTTTAAATCTGGAAAGTTGCCTAACCCGTAAAGTATTTTTATTTTATTTTTTAAAATTTAATAATTCACTATAGTACAGTAATGTTGTCATATGATGATACTGTGGTATAATCAAATGTTACCCTGAACCACAATATATTTGTAGCAATAGCCAACAAAACATTGTATGGGTCACAATTATCGATTTTTCTTTTATGCCAAAAATCATTAGGATATTAAAGGATTAGTTCACTTTCAAATTAAAATTTCCTGATGATTTACTCACCCCCATGTCATCTAAGATGTTCATGTCTTTCTTTCTTCAGTCGAAAAGAAATTAAGGTTTTTGATGAAAACATTCCAGGATTATTCTCCTTATAGTGGACTTCAATGGCCTCCAAACTGTTGAAGGTCAAAATTACAGTTTCAGTGCAGCTTCAAAGGGCTTTAAACGATACCAGACGAGGAATAAGGGTCTTATCTAGAGAAACCATCACTCATTTTCTAAAAAAAATTTAAAATGATATACGTTTTAACCATAAATGCTCATCTTGAACTAGCTCTCTTCTTCTTCTTCTCTATTTGAATTCCATCAGTGTAGATGCTGCTAAGTGTATTACTGCCCTCCACAGGTCAAAGTTTGAACTAATTGTTATATATTTGCACTAGCATATTGTATATGACAATTTAGTTCAAACTTTGACCTCTGGAGGGCAGTAATACATTTAGCAGCATCTACACTGCTGGAATTCTAATAGAGAAGAAGAGAGCTAGTTCAAGATGAGCATTTATGGTTAAAACGTATATCATTTTTAATTTTTTTTAGAAAATGAGTGATGATTTCTCTAGATAAGACCCTTATTTCTTGTCTGGGATGGCGTAGAACACTTTGAAGCTGCACTGAAACTGTAATTTTGACCTTCAGCCGTTTGGATGCCATTGAAGTCCACTATATGGAGAAAAATCCTGGAATGTTTTCCTCAAAAACCTTCATTTCTTTTTGACTGAAGAAAGAAAGACATGAACATCTTGGATGACACGGGGGTGAGTAAATTATCAGGAAATTTAATTTGAAAGTGAACTAATCCTTTAAATAAAGATCATGTTCCATGAAGATATTTTGTAAATTTCCAACCGTAAATATATGAAAAAAACATATGCATTGCTAAGGACTTCATTTGGACAACTTTAAAGGCGATTTTCTCAATATTTTTATTTTATTGCACCCTCAGATTCCAGACTTTCTCAGCCAAACTCCTATCCTAACAAACTATTCATCTATCGAAAGCTCATTTATTCAGCTTTCAGATTATGTATAAATCTCAATTTCAAAAAAATGTACCCTTATGACTCACAAATGTTATGGAATTTGATGCAGTAATTATAGTAGCCTACTAAATGACAATATTAAAACAACAATAAAGAAAACTTGATTATAAAACGCCTAATGAAAAACAAATGAGTTAATTTATTTAATCACTCTTATCTTTTCCTGTTTGAAATTATGAGTTGCGTAATGCACGGACTATTTGGATCCTTAAAAGCAATTTAAAAACTGTGCAAATGTAAATGTCCTGAGCACGCCTGGCTCTTATTATAAGGCAAGGCGGAGCTCTACCGATGATGGACAGTTAATGCAGCCAGTGAAAGACGAGACGTCCATTCGACGGCCAATAGCTGCCCCGCGGGGGCGGGGCCAACTCAGGGTTTTATCCGCACTCTCGCCAAGCAAAAGGAGAGAATCCCAAAAATGACATCCACATTTCCAGAGGAAAACCGCGGCGATTAGAGACGTTATCTTGAAGTTCCCCGGTCACATTATCGCGGATTACATTGTCTCCACTCTCCAGATATGTAGTCATAAGTCTTTGGAAATGCATATTTAATAGAGAAGGACAGTGTTTGAACACAACAGTTATAATCTACGCGTCTCATTTACTCCCTGATTTCAAACTCATGTGTGATTTAATGCCAGCGGCTCAACCTGCCGAAAAAATCGGCAAGATGAAGAAATTAAGAAGAACTTTATCGGAGAGCTTCAGTCGCATTGGTGAGTGTCCATCATCACAAGCAAAATACACGTTATTATTGTGCACGAGCACGTTATTTCTGCAGGACAGTCCGTGGAAAGTTTGTTTTCTCTGTAAATGATTTTTTTTATGCATCAAGCGAACAGTAAATGAAACGCAAACGAAACAACTGTTTGCATGCAGATGTTGCATGATTGTTCATGAGGCGGCTGAGCTCTTCACAAACCAGCAGAATAGAATAGCTACAGAATAGAATAGTAGAATAGAATAGAATAGAATATGAGCGTATAAGGTGATGCAGAAGAGGGTCTGTTGTTGTGAATGTGACTTTTAATCTGCAGATGCATCAGTATCTGATTGTTTGTGTTCTTCTGCCAGAGGTTCACATGTGATCAATGTGTGTGATCGATCAGAGCCATCTCATGAACACTTTTCATGGCTTTCCTGCATTGTGCTTCATTATCAGTGTCTGAAATCCTCTAAACTTGCATCTGTAAAGCTCTTTGATTTAAATCATAAGATCTCATTAATATCTCAGCAGATCAAATGGAGACTTTTGCTTAACATCAATGTTCTGTTATTTATTTGTAAAATTATTTAATATGTGACCCTGGACCACTAAAAAGGGTCAAATTTTTGAAATTGAGATTTATACATCAACTAAAAGCTGAATAAATGAGCTTTCCATTGATGTGATTTATTATGAGAGGACAATATTTGAAAATATGGAATCTGAGGGTGCAAAACAATCTAAATATTGAGAAAATCACCTTTAAAGTTGTCCAAATGAAGTCCTTAGCAATGCATATTACTTACAAGATTTAATCTTTTAATATATTTACGGTTGGAAATTTACAAAACATCTTCATGGAACATGATCTTTACTTAATATCCTCATGATTTTTGGCATAAAAGAAAAATCAATCATTTTGACCCATACAATGTATTGTTGGCTATTGCTACAAACATACCCGTGCGACTTATGACTGGTTTTGTGGTCCAGGGTCACATATTTCCCTTCAGAAATCTGATTTCATCAAAACCTCGTTGACAGATATTATTGAAGCTTTTGGTTTATAATAAAGCAGGCATATGTTTGACTGTTCTCATAATTTTGCTTCTGTTTGGAGTCAGTTTGAAAACACATTAAAACAACTCCAGATAGATAAATGAAATGCTTCTGCAGTTTGTGCAATCAGAGCATCTGAAAATCATAAACAGAAGTAATGCAACATTTTTCATGTAATCGAGCTAAAATATGATGCATCAATTGATCTTTGAGCTTTGGTCTCTCTTAGACAACAGAAGATCAGGCTTCAGTCTTTTGATCATCAGATGTGTCATATTTCAATATGAGCTCAAATAGAGACCAAATGATTTGAGCAATGCTACTTTTATGGCTTATTGTATGTCAGCAGTTAAAGAGAGACTGTTGAGCACTATTTAGGGCACTAAGCTGGTCCCTTTGTGGCTTGATTTCAGATTTTGATTGTCTTCTGTCTGTGTCATAAAGGCTGTTCTGTTGCAGTGGTTAAAGATGCTGCCTAGGGGCTTTTATACCCTAAATACGCTGACTTCACCAGTCATGTGTCTCATGGTTGAGCTGCATTCATCTGTTCTGTTAAAGGACACTAAACGCAGCATTGATGGGCTGATGATTGTGTCTTTGCACAGGAGTAATTCATATGGGCCCCGTTCCAAAATCGAGTTAATGATGCTGCTGCAAAGGCAACTTCTTTTGCATCATTCACAGAGGAGGCCATTATTTATTGAAGTGGTTTGTACATGCGGGTGAATCTCACAAAATCAACCAGGTCACATTTCACCCCCTAATGAAAAGAAATTATATTTTCTCATAAAGTTAAGGTGTAGTGTATAAATACTTTTTACAGTTTAAATAAATTATTATTCACATACAACATACAGTGCTGTGTAGATTACTTACAAGTTGCAAATTGTAGTTGGTTACTGATTCCAAATTACATGACAAAAATTGTAGTTAGTAATGAAATCCATTACATTACACATTTACGGCAATATAGTCAGACTACTTTTGATTACTTTTAGATTACTTTTGACCCAACTCGTGTATAACATTGATTTGAATAGGATAATCTTGTACCATATATATATATATATATATATATATATATATATATATATATATATATATATATATATATATATATATATATATATATATATATAAAAACAAAGGAAAAAAAAAATCCATTCTTTTTTATCATCAAAATGAAGTGCATTAAATTCGTGAGTTTAATAAAAAGCTATTAATTGAATCATAAACATTTAAAATGAAAAATAAATAATTTTTAATAATATATAATATAATATAATATAATATATAAATATATAGTAATTAAAATAGTCTAATCAAAAATTGTATTTATGCATATGTGACTATAATATATTACGCATGTCATCTACATATTTAAATTAATTATGAGTTAATAAAATAAAAAAATTAAAATTAAAAATAATTTAAAAATAAAATACATATAATATAATATATAAATAATATAATATATAATTATATAGCAATTAAAATAGTCTAATCAAATTATTTATATGCATATGTGACTATATTGTCATATTATGCATGTCATCAACATATTTAAATAATTTATAAGTTAAATAAAAAAATTAAAATGAAAAAAAAAATTAAAATGAAAAATAAAATATAATATATAAATATAATATACTATATATAATTATATAGCAATTAAAATAGTCTAAAAAATTGACTATTTTATTTATATGCATATGTGACTGTCATTATGCATGTCATTAACATGTTTAAATCAATTATAAGTTAATTAAAAAAATTATGAGAAATAAATAATTTTAAAATAAATAATAAAATACATTATAATATAATATAATATATAAATATAAATATAATATAAAATATAAATAATATAATACATAATTAAATAGCAATTAAAATAGTCTAATCAAAAATTGACTTTTATTTATATGCATATGTGACTAATGTCATGCATGTCATCAACATGTTTAAATCAATTGTGAGTTAATTAAATAAAAAAATTAAAATGAAAAATAAAATAAAATGAATTATAATATAATATAAAATATATAAATATATAGCAATTAAAATAGTCTAATCAAAAATTGACTTTTATTTATATGCATATGCGAGTATCATGTCATATTATGCATGTCATCAGAATATTTAAATCAGTTGTGAGTCGAGTCTCACATGCACTTCATCAGGAGCTCTGCACGTATGACACATGGAGGTGTAGCATGTAGAGCTTTTCAAATCACTCGCTCATGAGAATGCTGTCTTTCTACACTGACACAAACTTGTTGTAGAAGCAATTTTCACTCAGAAATTGCTAGTAAATTTCATAATTACAAAGAAATGGCAAGTGACACATTGAATTAACATGAATTTTTTGAAGTATCTTCTTGTAAGATGTTGTTTTTTTTTACAGTGTAGGCACTAGAGCTATGGCGTTGTCTCCTCATATATCTCAGTGTGGATGTTCTTGGCGTCTCTGTGAGTGTGTTTGAAGTTGTGATGTCTCATCCGGCCCACCGCTCATTTTGCATTATTATCTTTTCATCATGTTGCCAGTTGGCTGTTTTTAGACACCCTGCGCCATCTGAAGCCTTTAGAAAGGTTTTTTTCATTTGAATGTGTGGGACGGATATTTTGAGACTCAGACTGTATTTTTTTCTTCATTGAAGTTAATCTGCTCACCAAGACGGTGAAGCTGCTTTCATGCTGATCGTGCAATAATGTCACACAGGTAGCATATCATTAAATCTTAAGCGATTACTTGTGTTTTTCCTTGTTTTTTTCCCCTGAAGTGAATGAAGTGAAATCTGTAACAGTTTTCCTCTGAGAATGGTGCAATTTAATGGCTCGTCGCCTTGAAACAACAACACTGACATGAATAAATAATTTTGCGAGGGACACGCAAGAAAGATGCTCAGCAGCGGTGATACTTCAGTGCTTCAGTTAAATGATCTAACTGTGGGAGGGTTTATTAAGCAGACAAATGAAGGAGATCTGTGTCTGTTATCTGCGTGATGTCATGAGCGCAGATCTGAACACATTCTTTTATATTTTAAAGGAAAGTTCTGGGTTCAAGTTGGGTTTTGTTGACAGTGTTTGCGGCATAATGTTGATTACCACAATGTGTTTTTGTATGGTTATGGAAAGCAGCCATGTGAAGCTGGTATTTTTTTTAAATGTTTAACCATCTGGTGTTCTTTGGTCATTTTTGACCAAAGAATTTTACCATTTTTTTTTGAACACACAAACACACAGACAAATCATGGACATGATTCCAAAATGGAAAATGGAAAAAAATAGTCACTCTTGTGCTCCTTGCAGTCAAAAATTAGTGTTTTGGAAATGAATGGGAAATGAATTTCATCTAGTGGAAATGTTTGGTACTGCGGCCAAACAAAATCTTACTGAAAGCTCATTTTTTGAGATGTCAACCTTAAAATTTGGAACACAGCTTGTTTAGATTTTAAATTTCACACACAAAAAAATCATGGTCATGATTCAAAAAAAGTTAAATGGTCCTGAAAAAAATAGTCACACTTGGATTGGAAATGAATGGGAGATGAATTTGACCTAGTGAAAAGTTTTGGTACTGCGGCCAAACAAAATCTTACTGAAAGCTCATTTTTTGAGATATAA